>PVKM010008866.1:0-38125 GCA_004027735.1 Carollia perspicillata | reverse complement strand
GGGGGAAGGCCACGAGGCTAAAAGGTTGTGAACTTGCTTGAGATGAGGCTGGAGCAGCGGCAGGGCCTTAGGAGCCATGACTGAAAGCCCCTGCAGGGTTCTGAGCAGCAGAGGCACAGCATCGGACCTCTCTGGCCGCTTTTGGAGAATGGACTGGAGGGGACAAGAACACAATTAGAGACCAGTCAGGAGGCTACTTCGGTGGTTCTGGTGACAGACGGTCAGTGGCTGTGGTGATAGAGAAAACAGGATGTATTTGAGACACCATTTGAAGGTAGTTTTGATTGGACTTGGTGACTTGGGCGTGGGGAGATGACAAGGCTGATTCTTGGGTTTCCAGCATGAGGAGCGTGTAGGATAGTTTCAGAACCCACCTTTCAGGATTCTCTATTCCAGAAATACCTCACATGAGATCCCTCCTTTCCCCTCTGGGTGTAACCACCTTGCTTCCAAGTCGTTATAACTCCTTAGATTATGTTCCCTCTCATTAGATTTCCTACCTCTTGTCTATGTCCACTTCAGATTACTCTTCATGGTGTTATCTTCCTAATACAGCTTTGGTCACGTTATTCCCCTTTCAAATATTTCCAGTGGCTTCCTATCATCTTCTTAAATAAGTACAAGCTCCTTACCTTGGCTCTCGAGGCTCCATAACCTACCTTTCCAGTCTTGTTTTCCACCACTTCTCTACGTAAGCCCCGCATTCATCAAACTGGACTACTTACTGCTCCAAAGTGTCACCACGCATGGCTACCTCTTGCTCACTCACTCACTGCTCACTGCTCTTGCTCCTGCTGTTCCTTCTGTCTTATCATTTCAATCTGCTAAAACCTCATTCTATGTTTAAAGTTCATTAAAGGTCCCCTTTTTAAATCGCACAAAGCTTAGTAATTCTGATGGCCCCCAGATAGCTGCCTTTTATTGTGGTAATTAGAGTATTTATCTCATGCCCCTCCCCCCGTAGACTACAAAACACCTGGGAGTGGTAGCTCTATCACTCACACTGTGCCACGGCCCCTGCCCTTGCAGGGCCAAGCATAGGGCTTTACTCACTGTAGGTACATTTTACTGAATTTATTTGGAACAATTCATGTTATTATGCTAAGGAATGATGAGACCCAGGATGTTGGAGAAGAGATGTGTTCCAGGAGCATCTGCCAGCACCAGGGCTCACAGAAGAATTCATCTTCCACCAAACCCCCTGCAATCCCACACAAGACGCACACCCTGCTTTAGCCGTCTTCTGGCTATTCCCAAAACCGCCATCCTCACGAGACTACTCTTTTCTTGAAATACCGAATGTTAAAAATTACAGCCTCTAACTCAGAATTTTTCAAGCTACTAGTTGTAACCCATTAATGGTTCATGAAATCAATTAGTGGGTCATAAACAATACTAAAAATAAAACAGAAAAATAGCTAAACACACTGCCTAGTAAGGAAGTAGTGTTTCCTGAAACTTGTTTAAAATACCTGTCTACACATATGTATGCACTGGGTCACAATGTAAAACATATTTCTTACCACTAGTCCCAGTCAAAAAGCTTTGAAAGCTCGTTTCTTTTGTGTTCTGCAGCCACCCCCCTCCCCCAGCTGCACACAGAATCCAAGCAGGGAGAGTAAGGTGCTAAGGTCGGACCATTCACACCTTAAAATGTGAATATCTGATACACCTGGCTCTTCCCTCAGGGTATCTGCATTTAGGTACTTTTAACTCAAATTAATATTGAAGTAGAAGGAAGTGAACCAGAAATAATTTTGGTCTACAGGTCTTCTTGGTACCTATAGCAAAGATTTCCTCCAGTATCCCAGTTCCCCAAGAGAGCTGGGTTCAGGAACCAGGAACTCCATTGCTGAAAGGTGTTGGTTTCTAGATCACAATACACAGAAATGACAATATGAAACAGATTTACAACCAGAATGCACTCTGTCTTCCATGCACATGTCAGGGTTATCAATTTATGTTTGCATGTATGTATTTAATTATTCCTAAAAAAAATACAATCCTCCATATCCATGTGGAAAAGCTATGCCTGATATGAGGCAACATGAAGCCCTAAGTTGATCTAAAAATGAGAAATACTATCAGTCCCTGAAGGCAGTGGCACATGTGAGATAGGAAGGGGAAGTATGGGAAATGGTAGAGTGGGCAAGGGGGGCACAAGAGGGGAGGACATACAGAAAGCAATTTCCCAGTCAGCTGTATGCCCCCTGACAGTACACAGCAGTTATCCATTAGTGCTGCACAGGTAATATTTTACTGGCAGCACGAAAAGGATGAATTCCAAGTCCTAATTCCAGCCCTGGCTCCATTCAACAAGCTGCCCCTTATAATTTGTTGCTATTCGTGTTACATTCTCAATTTATAGTTGAGAAATCAACAGTGAGCTTCCTAACTAATGTAAACACTCCTAATTGTTAATCACAAGCTCAACAAATATATGGGCCAGAAACGAGGTTGAAGGAATGGGAAGTTAAAACCTACGGTGGTGCAAAGAACCCTAGATGGGGGGCTGATAAATTTCGGTTAGATCTGGGTGACTGAGGAAGTCACACAGCCTAAGGTCCCTTCCATCTCTAACATTTTACAATTCTACAAGGGACGGAAAAGGCGACCTATACTTGGAAGAAAGGAAGATCATCTTGGTTTGATATGTAACAGGCAAATGGCAATGATATAAGCAACGGTTGTTTAAATATGAATTAATGCCTCTCCCATTATCTAGATCCGGTTAACACTCTTAGGTGATATTGTATGTCGATGTCTCTACTGACAGCTGGATAAATTCCAAACTTCTTGTGGGTATTTAAGACATTTCACAACTGCCCAACTTTATCTCAAACTTCTTACTGTTCAGTTCTCTCACCCTCTGTTCTGTCAAAGTTTCATTTACTTAACTCTTCCCCACCCCTACTCTCCTAACTAAAGTCCCATAGCCTTCATAATATCTTCCAACTACTCAAATAGTTATATCTCAGTTTTTGACCTTTGAATTCCAACAGCACTTTACAGAAACCTAGCAGGTAGGCATTCTTGTTTTCAAGCCATATCTAAGAAAACTGGGGTCCAGAGAGGTTAAGTGCCTTGCCCAGGGTCTCAGTTTCTAAGCAGTGTGCTGCTTCCACATTAAAAAAATAAATAAAAATTATTTAAAAAAACCATGCAGGAAGGAGGCAGTAAAAAGCCTATACACCATTTACAACACAGCTTGTTGTGACACAAATTCACACACACCACACCCTTTGAACCATACAGGTAATGAATGCTTAGGGTAGCATTGATGGTTTATAAGGGGGTTGTCAGTCCTGTTTCCCAAACCTAGCATTAAAAGGATTTTCAGTGTAAACGACAGGTGGGTGCTTAAGAAAAGAAAAAAAAAAGGCGGCTATATGGTAGAAGAATAAAATATTAGAAATGGGACAATAAAAAGAGATGAAAGTATAATATAAGCTGATAACGCACAGAGACTCAATATAGGGCTGCAGAGGCCCACTGGGCTAAAGTACTTAAGTTAGGAGCCTATGCTCCCTAATATGCTCTCCCAGTAAGAAGGGCGCCTGTGAGGATTGATACAAGGGTGGACAAAAGTAGGTTTACAGTTGGTCGTATGGAAATAATACAATAATTAATAAATAACAACTGTTTCTCATACTCACTACTTTTGCCCACCCCTGTGTTATTAACGGACAGGAGTGCACATGGCCAAAGAGTAGAACTCAAGAGAGATAAATAAGGACAGATCATGGGGACTGGGGCAGATCACGGCATGCTGAGAGGAGGGTGGTGGCGCCAAATGAAGGGTACGGTAGGGGTGGAAGAGAAGGCGAAAAGGTGAAGGGGTTCAGAGGGCACAGCACGCCCAGACTCTACATAAGACTTGTCTTTCAATAGCTGGATGGTGTGTTTTAGGATTCACACCCGCACCCCACAAAGCCCTCCTGGCTGGCTCTGGGAAGAGGGGGAGGTCACGTCCCCATTCCCTGAGGACTCCGCGAAAAGGCGGAAGGAGGCACGAGGGTCCTTACCCAGGAAGATGGAGATGATCAGCCGCAGCGCCTGTTCTGACGCGCCCAGAGACGTCGCCAACTTGTTAAGGCTCAGATCCTCGAAACCCCACCGCAGCACCCTTGCCAGCTCTGCCACCGTTCCCACGTGCCCCTCAGCAGCGGACGCCATCTTAGCTCCGGGTGGCCCCCAGGGACCCCCTCAACTCCGTGCGCCCCGAATGTGGGCACAAGACTGTAGCTTCACCCCCAATTCCGGCCCGGAGCCCGCCCACGGCGTGCGCATTGGCTGCAGACCCGCCCAGTGGCTCCAGGCGCCCCCGATTATTGGTCGGTCGTATTAGGGGGCGGGGCCTAACGCTGCAAGGTAGGCAGAGGGCGGGGCGGAATGTTTGTAATGTAAAGGTGACTCCAGCCGAGAATAAACGAGGGGCTGCCAGGGAGGGCGGGGCCTGGAGTAGGGAACTAGAGTTGTGATTGGAAAAGTCAAAAGCCTTGGGCAAGGTGATTGTACAACAGGGACTTAATTGTTTAGGGGAGGAGTCGATGAGGGCAAATGTCCGGCAGGCTCATGCGCTGCCTTCCCATTGGCTGAGAAGGAGCAGGCGAGAGTCGGGGCGGGAGGGGGGTGTCCTTCCCCAGACCGCGAGGTTACCCTCGGTCGCCCGCGCGCTGGGGTTACTGGGGCATGTAACGGAGAGGGCGGGAAATCCTCCTGCGGCTTCGCGAGCGCCTCCTAACGGTATCTCTGGGCCGTTCTCAAACCGTTAGACCAGCCGCCTGCACTCCCAAAGCTTCTCTGGAGAGCATAGCGCCCCAGAACGCTGTTTGCCTGCTGCTTTTATTTCATACACCCCCTTTGATGTAATTTCCTATATTAAAACATTACCGTCCCCTGAGAGGCAATGAAATTAAGATAGATCGATTTAATCATGATCATTTTCATTAAAAATTAAACCACTTCTGTCACTAATACAGGTTTATGATAAAAGTTCAAGCGGTAGAGGAATTTATAAGACAAACTAAAAGTCTTTCTTTCCCACCCTGCTTCTCATTCTTATTTCCTACAGGTAATCACTATTCAGAGTACACTAACAAAGTGTTGGCAAGGATGTGGAGGAAGGGGGAACCCTTGTGTATTGTTAGTGGGAATGCAGTTTGCTGAAGCCACCGTGGAAAGCAATATGGAGTTACATGAAAAATTAAAACTGGAGCCCTGGCTAGTGTAGCTCAGTGGATTAAGCGCGGGCCTGGGAAGCAAAGGATCGTGGTTCGATTCCCAGTCAGGGCACATGCCTGGGTTGCAGGACAGTTCCCAGCAGGGGACACATGAGAGGCAACCATACATTGATGTTTCTCTCCCTCTCTCCTTCCCTTCTCCTCTAAAGACAAATAAATAAAATCTTTAAAAAAATTAAAACTGAAACAGGCTTATGACCCAGCGATTCTGATTCCGCTTCTGGGAATATATCCGAAGAAACCTGAACCACCAACTAGAAAGAATATATGCATCTCTGTATTCATTGCAATGTTATTTATAATAGCCAAGATTTGGAAACTGCCCAAGTGTCCATCAGTAGATGAGTGGATGAAAGAGCTGTGGTACATTTACACAATGGAATACTACTGGGCCATAAAAAAGAAGGAAATCTTAGCCTTTGTGATAGTATAGTGGCCCTGGAAAGCATTATGCTACGTGAAATAAGCTAGTCGGAGGAAGACAAATACCATATGATTTCATATACATATGGAATCTAATGAACAAAATAAACTAACAAACAAAATAGAAACAGATTCATAGAGAACCAACTGATGGATGTCAGAGGAAAAACGGTTGCAGGCTGGGTGGAAAAGGTGAAGGGAGTGAGTGAAAACAAAACAAAACAAAAACAAAAATAACTCATAGACACAGACACGAGTATGATGATTAGCAGAAGGAAAGAGGAGTTGGGGGGAAGCAGGAAAGGCTAAAAGGTGGGGAAATGATGATGAAAGGAGACTTGACTTGGGGCAGTGAATACACTATAATAAAATTGTAAAATACGATACAATAATTCTATAATACAAATAAAGTATTTTAGATCGTACACCCCAAAGCCTATATAATTGTATTAGCCATTGTCACCCCAATAAATTCAATAAAAACTGAAAAAAAGATTACGCTAACAAAGATCTTTTGATCACTTAGCATGTGCCAGGAACTGGACTGGGCTCTTGGGGAATATAATGAAGAGCCCAAAGCTGTGAAGTGGGGACGATGCACAGTCACACAAGTGTGTTAATGTGGTGTAATTGCAAGTGAAGGTAAGTGCTTTGAAGGAAAGAAACAGTTCTATGAGAGTATGTAACAGAGGGACATTAAGAGTTTTTGTAATAACTAATTTATGGAGCATTCTTGTACAACTACAGCTTATACTTCTATAGCACTTTGCATCTAATAAATCACTTTTTCATATTACTGCACTTACTTCAAAGGAGAAACAGGATGTTTACTATTATGATGTCCTCTTATAGACACAGAGACTTGGAGAAACTAAGGCACTCCCTAAATTCTTTTTCTAGTAAGTATTAGAGACAGAATTTAAACCCAAGTCTGTAAATTTTCACTTCCCTCTCCCTTTTTGTTGGCAAAATTTAAAAAATATGTGAAATATTCAGAAAAGTAGAGAATAATATAACTTGCCCCAGGTTAAGAAACAAACAACACAGCCCTGGCCCGGTAGCTCAGTTGGATAGAGCATCATCCCAATACACCAAGGTTGTGAGTTCGATCCCCAGTCAAAGCACATAAAAGAATCAACCTATGAATGCATAGATAAGTGGAACAGCAAATTGATGTTTCTCTCTCTCTTTCCAAAATCAATAAATAAAAATAAAAAAAACCCCAACAAACCACACATATACAGTTGAAGAGTCTGGTATATCCCTTCCCCATGGCATTTCCTCCTTCCCTTCCCAACGGTCACCATTTTGCTGACTTTGTATTTATCAATCCTATGCCCACTTTTCTACTTTACATACTATGTATATCCAGAAACAATATATAATGTTGCATGCTTTTAAACTTTATATTAATGTTTATTAATATATTAATAAACACATTAATTTATTAATATATTAATTTTATTAATATAAAATATATTAATGATATATTAATGTAAGTGTATCATTTTGCAACTTGTTTTTGTGCTTAACATCTTTATTGAGATGCACTATATTCATGTTTTTCCAAGTAGCTCTAACCCATTCATTTTAACTGTGATATAACATCCCATTGTATGGTTACACCACAATTAATTTTTCATGATCGTGTTGAGGAATACTTGAATCATTTTCTATTTATTTATGTATTTATTTTATTACAAATATTGCTTCAATGGTTACTATCATTTATGCAATGGTGAGAGTTTCTCTAGCGCTGTGACTCCACACCTCTTTCTAAAAAAAGTTAACTGGGAGTGTGAGAAACACATTGCTATCCAGTGTGCACACACATTCATACACTAGACAACAAACACATACACTGCTCACACAGACATGTACCACATGCTGCTGTACTGTGTGTGCATTCTCTGATAACGTGTGTTCACGTTATCAGAGCTGATGAGGCAGCTCTGGTGTGGAGGCTCTTGGATGGGGGCTGTTCACCAGAAAAACCAAGCCGTGATTGGAAGCTTGGAATTTTTGGCCTTGTCCCCCATTTCTGCAGAAGAGAGCGGGCTGAAGATGGAGTTAATCATCCATCATGTCTATGTGATGAGGTCTCTATAAAAATCTCAATGGTATGGGGAGTGGAGAGCTCCGGGGTTGGTGAACGTGTGGAGGTGCTGGGAGAGTGACACGCCTGGAGAGTGTGTGGAGGTTCCGTTCTCCTTCCCGTGTCCTCCTTATCCTACTGTCTGGATCTTCGGCTGTATATCATATTTTTAAATAATAAACCAGTAAAAGTAAGTGAAATGTCTCTCCGAGTTCTGTGACCACTCTAGCAAATGAATTGAACCTGAGGAGGGGGTCATTAGAACCTCCAAACTATAGCTCGTTTGGCCAAAAGCCCAGGTGACAATTTGGGCTTTGGCACCTGAAGTGGGGTGAGGGCAGTCTTGTAAGACTGGACCCTTAACCTGTGTAATCTGACACTATCTCTGAGTAAATAGTGTCAGAATTAAGTTGAACTGTAAGACACCCAGTTGATGCCTCAAAAAATTGCTTGGTGTGGGGAAAAACCGCCACACATTTGGTGAAGTGTTTTGTGTGAATAGTAAAGGTGACTCACAGGAAAGAAAGACACAGGAGGAAAGAACTTACATTGAAAGGAAAAAAAAAACGCTGAGTTTTTCCATTAGACAGAGGATGTGTTAATTTGCTCAAGCAATGAAAGCACATCTGATATAACAAACACCTACAGCTAGGGTTTCCACCTGGTTATGCTTACAACAATCCACCGTCATTCTCCAGGATCCAGCTGTTTTCTGCACAGGCCAAATAGGTAAGTTCAATGCAGATGTGGTGGAAATTACCACCACCGCATCTCTCAAGTCCTGGTGAGTGGCACAGATCTCTGCAATCCCTCCAGGAACTGTGTTTTGTCTTTGGTTTACCCAGGTAGGGGCAATTTTGATGGCTCCCACCTGGCCTTTCTCACCACACTAGCACTCGCTCCATAGGCCAGGGATCCAGTGTGGGCATTCTGCTAGCTGCTTGGTATCTTCATGCCAGGTGTGCATTTGGAACTGGGGCAGTAACCACAGAATGGGCTTGGGGACCCTGCGGGGCCCACCGTGCAAGGAATCTGAGCTAAAACTCCATGGATTACCTGACTTCTGTAAGCCCCCGAGCTAACTGGTGCACCACAGTGATGCTTTGGGTCTCTTGGAATTAGTGTCAGTTCAGAGCCAGTGTCAAGTAGTCCTGGAAAATCTGATTATTTATTTTCCGCCAATATACAGTAACCCTGGTGAAGGCTGTATGTCCCTTTGGGGAAGGCTGGGAGAAAGATTAACAGTATGGATTTTTTTAGTGTATCTGGATCCTTTCTTAAGGGGACCTGGCCTCTCTTTCATTCAAGGGTTCAAGTCTCAGAATTGATTGAGGGGCCGTAACTCTTTTTATGATTCATGTCAGACATTTGTTCACTAGACCTAAATTTTTTTCTGTTTTTACCAATCAAGTGAGAACTTAGTAGGCTTTCAATTTCATTTCTAAGAATACCCTGATCAATTAGCCAATGCCGTAAGTCTGTGCGAGTCAGACTGTCCCAACCGCTGCGTTGACTCTGGCGTCCGTTATGGCGTCCGTTATGGCAGCCACACCCCCTTGCCTGAGGTGTTTGAATGCTGCCACTTGGAGCTGCCACCACAGGATCCGATTATTCCCACTGCTTTTAGGTTCCCCAATTCAGCAACTGCAGTTCCCACTGTAAGGTCCGGTCTGCAAAGAGCCACCACAGAGCTCTTCAAGGATGCTGGGCTCCCCTCACCAAGGCATTTCTCACAGTAGTGGTGAAAGATGTCCTCTGGACCCTCCCAGTGTGGGCGAGAGGGTCTTAACGGACAGATCCGCTCTAACAGTTCCATTTCCCTAAGACTTTGAAACCTTTCTTCAATGCTAAACCAAGGCAGGTCAGGGAATATGCCTGATAAGACCCCACACCTTCCCCTGAGGGGAGGTCACTTTGCCTGAAATAAGCCATTCTTTTAACTTTCTTGTTCTGCCCCATCTCTGCCTACAAAAGTCTTGTATTTTGTGCAGCTCCTCAGAGCACCTTTCTACTTGCTAGATGGTATGCTGCCGATTCATAAATCATTCAATAAAGCCAATTAGATCTTTAAATTTATTTGGTTGATTTTTTCATAACGGACTTACACTAGTTGTAAGTCCAGATTGCTATTTGTGCTTCTAAACAGCTGGTGATAAATTGGGCACTCCCACAACCCCTTCTTGGATTTGATTAATTCGCTAGAGAGGCTCACAGAACTCAGAAAAACATTTACTCGCATTCACAGGTTCATCATGAAGTATGTTACAGAGGACACAGATGCACAGACAGATGGAGAGGTACAGAGAGCAGGAGTCCTGAGCACAGAAGCTTCTGTCCCCATGGAACCGCAGTGCGCCACCCTCCCCAAATGTGGGCATGCCCGCCGTCCCAGAAGGTCATCAAATCTCCTTGTTCCAGAGGGTTTTTTCTCACTGGATCACTGATTTATTATAGAAGACTATAACTCAGGAACAGTCAGATGAGCGCGAAGCCTAGGGCACCGCATGTGGGAAGGGTGTGGAGCTTCCGTGCCCTCTCTGAGGACACCCTAACAGCACCTGCACGTGTTCACCCACCTGGTAGCTCCTGTTCAAGGATTTTTTTATAGAGCTTTGATTTAAAGGCCCATCCTCCTTCCCAAAAGTCAGTGGGAGGGGCTAAAATTTCAGCTCTCTAATCTTTTGGTTTTTCAGGTGATCAGCCCCATCCTGAGGCTATTTAGGGGTTCTACCCTAAGTCACCTCATTAGCATAAGATCAATACAGGTGCTTATGAATGACAAAAGACACTCTTAAAAATCTATTTATTTATTTTTTAGAGTGAGGGGAGGGAGGGAGAAAGAGAGGAAGGGAAACATTGATGTGAGAGAGAAATATGGAGTGGTTGTCTCTCGCATGCCCTGACCGAGGACCAAACCCACAACCCAGACATGTGCCCTGACCAGGAATCAAACGGGTGACCTCTCTCTTTGCAGGACAATGCCCTACAAACTGAGCCACACCTGGTCAGGGAAAGACACCCTTAATTCTAAGGGTCTTAGGGACTTTATACCTGGAATTAAGGACAAAGGCTATTTACATTTCTTATACCACATCCCTCAGCCCCCACTTATATCAGACCCCCACTCTACTTTGGGACCTACAGAGACCAGGCAGATAATGTAAAAATGTGAAGTAGGTCACATTTTTCTTGCCCTAATGGTATCTTCAACAGAGACATTTTTTGTAATAATCTGGTAAGAATATTCTTTATTTTTATAAAGAACTAGGTTCTCTTCCAGTTTTCTTAATCTTGTGAACTTGTTTTATTTTTAGTTTCTCACTTTTGACAGGGCTGTAAACATAGTTCCCTCTACTCCTTCTTTAAGGAAAGTACAGTGACAAATGACATCTAAGCATTGCCCTCAGAGGCAGGGACAGTGTGGAGTGACAGGGACTATAGGAAACTTTAGAGAGCATGCCTCATGTGGACCACAGGTTAGACATTCTGTTTTCTTCAAAAGAAGCTAGAAATATGGATATGCGTATCCTGTTTTTTAATGTTGACAACTAATTGAACATTTAAGAAAGTGCTGTGTAGGCCAATACTATACAAGGCAAACCAAACACATTTGCTGGCCAGGTTTGGCCATAGTCCATTCGTTTATAGCCTCTGCTCTGACCTATTTTATCTGAGTGGCCTCATCCCTTCTGACGACTTCACCTGTGTAGCTGGAGGCCGAAGGTGGTTGTCCCCGCCGACTCATCTGTATCCGGCTCTGTCTGGGGAAAGGCTGAGGTGGGTGTAGCAGTCGTCTATTTTCACTCGGAACCTCCTGGGAGAGACGTGCCCCCAAGGGAAGAAGAAACCTGGCATGATACGCTCAATACAGCAACAGAATCTCAGGGTTAGAGTTGAAGTGAGAGTCTCCCACACCAGACTGCGACTTCAGTGAGGGAAGGACTTTGTCCACTTTGTTTACACTGTACCTCCAGAGCGTAGCAGAGTCTGGAAAGTAGTAGGTACCCAATAAGTATTTATTGACTGATGGACTGAATTCTTATTGCTGTCCAGTGCATGCCACTCAAGTTTGTTTCTGCCTTGTAACCGTGGCAAATTGTAACCCACCCCCACTATTCTTTTGACATTGTTTCTGTAAGTGCTGACTCTGACTAATAGGTAGCTTGTAGATAAACAGCATGTTTATATAAGAATCCTAGGAACTAACTGCTCAAAAGATCCAGATTCCGGCCTTCAGGCATCTCAGCTCTGGGACATCTGCTGACCTTCGACCATGGAGCCAGGTTGATATGAGGTCAGGATGACTAAACCAGGACGATGCACACAAGACCATCACTTGCCTTATCGGAATGGTTTGTGCTTGTCTGCATGTAGAGAACTTTTCAACCCCCTCCCTTGACCTCTTTGTTCTGTTCCGCTCTCCCTCTTATAAAAACCTCTGCCTGGGCCCTGGCTGGTGTAGCTCAGTGGATTGAGCACGGGCTGTGAACCAAAGGATCGTGGTTCGATTCCCAGTCAGGGCACATGCCTGGGTGGCAGGCCAGTTCCCAGCAGGGGACTCACGAGAGGCAACCACACATTGACATTTCTTTCTCTCTCCTTCCCTTCCTCTCTAAAGATAAATAAATAAAATATTTTTAAAAAAATTAAAAAAAAAAACACCTCTGCCTGCACTGAGATGTGGAGATGAGGTTTGAGACAAGAGTCTCCCCTCTTCCTAGGGGATGGGCTTTGTGACATGAGTCCCCCATCTTCCAAGTTGTTGGCACCTGAAAATAAACCACTTTCCTTTACATCAGCACCTGCCTCTCCAGTATTGGCTTTCATGGTGGCTTGGCTTTCATGGTGGCAGGCAGATGGGCCTGAGTTCAGTTACAGCCTCAGCCCTAATGAGTCCATATCTGGGTCCAGGAGGCTATATGTAAACAAAGGCAGGAATTATGTCACAGATAACTCTGTAAGACACACTGCCTTGGTACTCCCTAAAAGGAATAACTGGAAAGACAGGAGGAAGCGTTTTCTTCTCTTTACATTACTTTCCTCATGTTGCATTACTGTGCAATTTTAGCCTTTAATGGGCTTCCATGTAATAGCAGGAGGCTTCTTCTTGGAGATGTTACTGTCCCCCTAGGACAGCGAGGAAGCTGTCATGGAGCTGGAGATCCTGTGTAAGGGAGTAGAGGGGAAAAGCCAGAGAAGTGTTAGTGGGACCCCATTTGTATCCAGAGCTTGGGGAACTGTGGGTTGTATTTGGGGCTTGTGGCAGAGATTACTAGCTGCTCACCAAATTCTAATCTCCTCATTTTCTGGATGTAGGAGACCATTCTGCATGGCGTGTGCCCGGCTCCCAGTGGAAAGCAAGGTCCGGATACACAGGACCCACGCCCACGGATAGGTTCTCCCGTGGGGAATCAGGCCTGCATTGTACCTAGGCCACTTTGAGACTTGCTTTTGCTAAAACTCCCTCACCCTGAACTGAGGCAGCAAATGTTTACTGTAAAGTAACTTCCTAAAATCCATGCTAAACTTTCCGAGGACGAGTGTAACCCGTTCAACCACTTTTCCCTTTTCATTTGCAAATATCCTTCTTCTGTGATGTGATTAGCAGCATCTGCTCCTTTGTTTTCTGTAAAAGGTAACCACCCACAGTAAACCTGTGCATAGTAAATGAGGACCATCATGTAATGTGCCCAGAAAAGAAAAAAAGGCCTGTCCAGGCGAGGGCCAAGGTTTTTCTCCCCTTTAGAGAAAAACCATACCCTTCCTTTCCCTACACAGAACTCGGGTCTGTGTGAATTTCTCATGCCTCATCCACAGTGTGGCGGACCCCACGAGCCAGGGTCCGCATCATCTGGTCACATACCCTGCAGTTAGGTGTGACCTTGTGGCTGAGTTCTAGCCAATGAAATATGAGTAGAAGTTATGTATATCACATCTAGGCCTGGACCAAACTATTTTAAAAATTCCAGAAAGATGATCCCTAAACAGTGCAATATAACAACTATTTACATAGTATTTACATTATATTGGGTATTACAAGTAATCTAGAGATGATTTAAAATATATGGGAGGAAGCGAGTAGGTTATGTGCAAATACTATGCCATTTTATATAAGGGACTTGAGCACTGGTGGGTTTTGTTATCTGCAAGAGGTCCTGGAACCAGTCCCCTGTGGGTACCGAGGGTCCACTGGACCTGCAACATGGGCGTCTGGGAATAGAAATGGAGGCTCAGAGATCACTGCAGTTTTGAGGAAGCTAGTGCAGTATGAAGAGCTAAAGTAGAAGACATGCCCCGGGCTGATGTAGGGAGCTTGGGGGGATGTTTGAAAGGAAAGAAAATATGAATGCAGTTTATAGGGCTTTAGGAAGAGTAGCAGGAAATGGGGCTTCCTATAAAGTGACCTTAAGGTGCTCTAATGCAGCCGACAAATTTCAAAAAAGAAAATCACAGCTCTTCCTAGAGAGTTGCAAAGAGTGTGAGATGGTGCAAAGTGTGTATTTGAGCTCAAGACCAGAGTCTCAGCCCTGGCTGGCGTGGCCCAGTTGGTCACAGTGTCATCCTGTAAACCAAAAGGTCACGGGTTCGATTCCTGATCAAGGCACATACCTAGGTTTTGGGTTTGGTCCCTGGTTGGCTTGCATATGAGAGGCAACCCATTGATGTTTCTCTTCCTGTCTCTCTCTCTCTCTTCCCCTCTCTCTAAAATCAATAACCATGTCCTCAGATGAGGATTAAAAAAACAAAAACAGAGTCTCACATCTGAGTGTTTCACTGAGGAGACAGGGTACATATTGGGTTGGGTAGTGGGGAAGCCCGCTCAGCTTCCTGTGGAAATCGTGAAGCAGGAGACATTTTCTGAGGATGGGTGGGCCTGGCTTAGATATGCTGACAGAACTCAGGAGTACTCCCTCCAGGATATCTCCCTGGTCTCTCTCCCCCAACCCAAATCTCGGCTAAGAATCCCTTCTGTGCACTCCTGTATCAGCCCACTTTTACTGCTGTTCCAGTTACCTGTTGCTGAATAATGAAATCACTCCAAAACTTACTGACTGAAAACAGCAATACTCCCTTTTTTTTTCTTTGTTATCTCTCATGGTTTGGGGCAGTCACTGGGCTCAGCTATGCAGTGGCGCTCTTAGGGTGGGTGTCATTCTCTTGCAGTCAGAGGGGCATGGAGTCATCTCGAAATCTCCCTCACTCACAGGCCTGGTGTTGAGGTTGATGCTCATTGACAGCCGCAGACTCAGCGGGCTCAGCCAGGACATCGACACGGAGCCTCTCCAGGTGGCCTGGGCCTCCCCACAGCATGGCGGCTGGGTTCCGGGGGTGCGAGTGCCGTGAGGCCCGGAGGGTGTGGGGTGGCCTTTTCTAACACGGCTTTGGGAGTCATGCAGAGTCACTTGCACTGAATTTTCTTTTGGTGCAGCAGTCACCAGCCCTCAGCCATATATGGGATGGGGGCCAGCATAGGCATGCCAATTCCACCACTACAACCACTGTCATAGGACTTGCATATAATTTTGTCTACCTCCCCTAGTAGAACGTAAGTTCCTTGAGGGTACTGGGGATTCTTACTTGTGTTTGGATCCCCAGCATACAGAAGGCATCCAACAGGTGTTTTTTTGGATGAATGAATAAATTAGCATAGCAGTACTGGAGGTTTCAATAAGCTCTCATTACAGAACAGATGTTTTCTTTGTGAGAAATAAAATATTTGGAGGAACTACACTTCTCATCTAATCCTGAAGACAAAGGGGAGGCGTTAAAGTTAAAAAGTGTAGTTAAAATTGTCATTAAGGGAGATTTGCTTTCACTTTACGGGAGAGGTTAGGGGCGACGAGAGAGGAGGGAGGGGAGAACTTCGAGGACAGTCTATCCGGAGGAGATGCAATAAGGTGCTGACGCAGAGGAGTGGACTGAAGAGGGAGAATTCAAGATAACTACGCTTTTGTTTTTCAGCTTTACTTTCACTGCTGGGACTATTACAGACGTCTCCATTTCCCCACCCTGTGTCACTTCCACCCAGCCCCTGCGGCCGCTTCCCTCTGGCCATCACCACATTATCATCTGTGTCTGCGGGTCACGCATATATGTTCTTTGGCTAATCTCTTCATCTTCTTTCATCCAGTCCACCTCCATGCCCTTCCCTCTGACAGTTGTCATCTGTTCCATGTATCCATGCCTCTTGTTCTAGTTTGTTCATCAGTTTATTTTATTCCTTAGATCCCATGTAAAAGTGAGATCATATGGTATTGTCTTTATTTCTCTGGCTTATTTCACTTAGCAGAGTAATCTCTAGGTCCATCTTTGCTGTCGCAAAGGGTAAGAGTTCCTTCTCTTAAATGGCTGTGTAGTATTCCACTGTGTGAATGTACCACAGCTCTTTTGTCCACTCACCTACTGGTGGGCACCTGGGCTGTTTCCAGATCTTGGCTCTTGTAAATAATGCTGCTATCAACATAGGGGTATATTTTTTCTGTGTGGTGTTTTGAGATTCTTAGCTTCTGAACTTGGATGGTTTGGAAAATGGTAGGGTGATTGACAGAAAAAGGGAAGGCAGAGTAAGATCACTGTTGAAACACTAGCCATTCAAGTCCTGTTTCAAATCTCAATTCTTCCATGTAGCCTTTCTGACTTCTCCTTAGCCAGATGCAATATCTTCCTCCTTTCAACTGCCAAGACCTTCGTTACATTGTTACATTGCTTAACCTCCTCGCCTCTTACGATTCTGACTGTATCATTTTTGCATGTTGCGTAGCACTTTGTACTTTGTACTCTATAAACCATAGCATACTTACATTTACTTAAGTGTTTTGGGGTGGGGAAAGGTAGTCCCCCACATTGCCTTTGCTGCATTACTGTCTTTGTCCATTTGGGCTGCTATAACAAAACACCACAGACTAGGTGTAGCTTATGAACAACAGAAAAATATGTCTCACAGTGCTGGACACTGGGAGTCTGCAATCAGGGTGTCAGCATGGCCGTACGAGGGCTCTCCTGGTCACAGAGTTCTAGTTGTATTCTCGTGGGCAGAAGGGCTCTGCGGGACTTACAAGAGCAGTAATCACATTCATGAGGACACCTCCCTCATACCCTACTCACTTCCCAAAGACCCCACCTTCTAACACCTCACATTGGGTCTTAGGATTCTAACGTGAATTTGGGAAGGACACTAACATTCAGACTGTAGTAGTTACTGCTCCTTTCCCACATTCACTTTTATTTTTTCCCTACATTTCGTGTTATTCTGATATAGCTACACGTTCTTTTCCTTATGATTTTTCCACATCAAAAAACTAGATCTCTAAACTACCACTCTTTAGCTTTACTGAACAATAAATAAATCGATATTTTGGCAAGCCCTGTTTATATCTAGAGTTTCTGATAACGGTCTCGGTACATAGTATGTTGTAGGGGTGGGATTCTCCTCCTTCCTCCTGATATTTCTTTTAGCACTGCCTCCCGCAAGGAAACCGGAGTTCTGCGTGTGCTACCCTAGCTTTCATCTGTGAGTGTGTGGTTAAGGAAGGGAGTGCTAAATTGGCAATTTCCATTCTACGTTTAGGGCCTAGGAGGAAATTGGAAAGTCTGAGTTTGAATTCATGTGGCTTGTATACAGGCGTGAGAGTGACACAAAAACTCACTGGGGGAGTTTCAAGGTGATACAGTTACCGGGCCTCCCGGGGCCAGGAGTACTGGAGGACACGAGAGGAGTAATGGCGAACAGACTGCCTGAGTTAGATTCCTGACCTCTTCCCCCAGCTACACAGTCACCTTCCTGGCAGATTATATGCTCACTTGTCAAACTTGTTATCCGTTTTGTTAAAGAAGAAAGACCTCGGGAATGTTAGGGCAACATTGTTTCTACCGTCTCCGAGAGATCTTTCCTGATGAGGGGAGCTTCACTGTATGACTCTCCTGGTTAATCTCCATTTCATCACATTTCACGGCCCCAGGGAGGTAGGGTGACTTCTCTGGCTGGTAAAGGGGAAAAATAACCAGACGTGTCTCACTCCGCCTGGCCCTTCCTCCTCGTGGGCGCTACAGAAAGCACGTGTTCTCTGTTCGGGCAGGTCTCTTCTTGCCTAGTGTTGTCTGTATCTAGGAAGATAATTCTGTTTAATTCTGGGGTTCAGTTAACCGCCATTTGGCTTTTACACAAGGCTATTTCCTCTATTTTGGCCGTTATTGCTATCAAAGAGGATATTTTGACCTCTATTTGCTGCTTTTGTTTCGTGTCTCAGTTTCCCTAGGACTTGGGACGGGAAGAGAGCTGCTGTTACTCAGCTCCCTTGGAGACCCCAACATGGTGAATATGACCGTGTAGAACACTGGTGATTATTTTCCAAAGTGTCGCAGCACACCACGTACCTGTGTGTCAGTTTCATTTCACGTTGACACGGAAGGTTCTAATTTCTGCGCTCTGTGTCAGCACTGTCACAGCAGCTGGGGTTCAGATGACCCTGAGGGTGACAAGCAACGTCGTTTTTAGGAGTCTCCACTACACTGAGCTGATGATGTGACACGGCCCCGGCTCTTTCAAAGCTGTCACTTATAATTGAACTTAAAGTATATTCCTCCCGCAAAAAGGGTTTCTTGGGGAAAAAGAGAAAATTGCAATTGGGTACGTGCAGACATGGCGAGTCGTGTGCAAGTTCGCTAGAACAAAGAAGAGGGGAATTTTTTATAGGGAGGAAAGAGAAGTTTGGACCGGTTCAAAAGTTCTTTCTGTAGGGAGTGAGAGCTCCCCCTACAGGCCCTTCAGCTGCCGGCTTGGTTGAGGGCTCAGTGAATTGTTCTGCACACTGTTAGAGGTTTGGGTTTGAGTTCTTGCTGAACTGGGGAAGGAAGCAGGGCCCAGAGATGCCATTATGTGGGTGATTTGTTGTCTCCTTGAACTTTAGAGAGACAAATACGATATTTCACTTGTATGGCAAAATTAAAGAAGAGACGACAAAACACATGTGAAGGTGATTTTTCTTGCAAGTGTTGAATTCAGAAGTAAGAGGAGGAGAAATCCTGGACACTTCGGTAAGGTGCTCTCTTTTTTTGTAGCTGTATACTGAAGCATGCTCTGAAGCTCTTGAGGAGGATGATGTGGCTGTTGCCACTGTTGGTATCTGGAGATGAGATTATTATTTATTTATTAAGGGCTTACTGAGTGCTGAATGCTTAGTACACATCATCTCACTTAATCACGGTCAGAGCAGGCCCTGACGATGGTAGCTGTGTCTGAGGTAGGTGATATTATTCCCATTTTGCACGTGATGAAGCTGGAGCTCAGAGAGGTTAAGTAACTGCTTAGGCCACACAGCTAAAAGCAATTAGTAAATGATCTGGCCTGTTCATTCAGTCAACCATTTCACAGGCACTCAGCCATGGCTCTTAGTTGTAAGCAACAGAGACCAGTTCTGGTAGATTTTAGAGGGAGAATTTATTAAAGGGATCCTGGATTGCTCACAGAAATGCCAAGAGGTGGAGAGCCAAGCATGGAAGCTTCGCGGCAGGAACAATGGTCAGAGTATGGCTGCTCTGCTGCTATTGCCTTTGCTGTGTCCTAGACACTTCGGCTTGTGATGTTTACTCACTGGGGCTGGATGCTGGATGCTGCTTGCAAGCACACCCTCGTCCTCTATCTTGCTGCAGCCACCACTGTCCCCAGAGGTTCTGTAGTCCCTGCTTCTTGGCATCCCTCCCTCTGCATTCAAAGCCCAGGCAGATGTCTTTGATGAATGCAGCGTGAGTGCATGGGATGCTCTCGAGCTGCTTGAGTGGCAAGGGACACATTTCTTGCACTTACATCTTTTCTCCTGGGTGGCAGACCTTGTTCCCTGGACTCGTGAAGAGGAAGTACCCACATGTGGCAAAGATGTTCAAATGCTGGGCAGGCAAAGGAACGATCATTGGTCCATTGACTGTATGAATGACACTGCTTGACGTGGTGGGAGTACAAAGATGGATAACACCCAGAACCTGTCCCCAGAGACTGGATCGGCTTCCAATTCTTTTCCTTTTGGTGACTATATTTATTTGGCATCATAGTCTGCAAAGCCTTTCACTCTCATTGTTTCATCAGATCCTTCCTGACAGCCATGTCAGGTAGGCAGAACCGATACTATCTTCATTTTATAACTGAAGATGCTAAGAAGTTAGGTAATGAGCCCAAGGTCTCCCCACTGGTGAGGGTCAGAGATAGGGCGTGGCCCTGTCCCCTGACTCCAGGCCCCGTGCTGAGTCAACCAGAAGTAATGCGTGTACACAAACACCATGCTTCATGGAGTCCAAGGCTCACAGTTCCCCCCACATTGTAACACTTCTGAAATTAGGATGCATCATACAACCAATGGTATACCGTAGTGTAATTGACAGCTTTTTTATTCCTAGTGGTATGTAAAATAAGGGAGCATCTTCAATTGGTGAAGTTTCAGATTCACTGGAATGCAGTCAGTGGGATAGAAAGTGATAAGGGACATAAAGGAGAGCTGGGAGATCCCAGAAGGCTTTGTGCCGATGCCGTGCAGGCTCACCATCCCGTAGTCCCTTTCTGCAATTCTAAATACCGAAAGGCTCTGAGAAAAAGTTGTTGGTTTTTTTCACCCAAGTTTGGCACCAATACTCATTGGGCAGCAAAACCTGACCTGAACTGATGTGAAGTAATTTTTTAATTTTTTAAAAAGTTTATTGATTTTGAGAGCGAGAGAGCGAGAGAGACAGATACATCAGTCTGTTGTTCCCTGTAGTTGAGCACTCACTGCTTGTATGTGCTCTGACCGGGGATCAGACCCACAACCTTGGCACATTGGGATGATGCTCTAATAAACCTGGCCAGGGATGATGTGAAGTAACTTATAATTATGAATAATTTATAAATAGAATATATAATTATAACGAAAATATCATTTTATTTATTCTACTGACTGTGAAGATCAGTCTGTATATGTGCAGAAACATTGTTTGATAGTGGTTTGTTGTCCCAACCCCTTGAGGGGAGGGAGAGGAAGAGGCGTTACCTGATGTTGGGTCCATGTACTGCACTGTCTTTCTCAAAATCTTAAAATTCTCAATTTTGAAATGTATTTCTACTCAGGGGTTATGGATAAGGGACTCTAGATTGTGTCTGAACTGGGGCTTGATTGGTGAATAGAATGTAGACGTTTGGAGATAAGGAGAGGACTTTAGGAAGAGCTAAAGGCATCATTTCATACCAGCTTGCGCCTGGGTACGTCATTATCCAACCATTCAATACGCTCTAAAGGCAGAGAAGAGCTGCATTACTGATAACACTTTCCCTTAATTCATGATTCATATGCAATTGGAGGGTTGGACTTTCTGAGTTTGGCTTTCTCCCCACAGTATTAATCCCCACCTTTTCCCACAAATCAGCTGACTTCTCCGAAAACTCTAACACACCCTTTGGCTGAAAAAGAGCGTTAGGCAATCAGTGAAATTCCCCATTCCCTGTTTCTCTCTCTGTAACCCTGGATAGAGGAATCTCAGGCCTGAGAGAAGTATGCAGTTCTTGTTTCAAAAGCAGAGGGAGCTCCAAGATCAAGGCTGGGTTACCCTTTTCCTTTCTCGTGGTCTCCCAGCCCCCTCTTGTTTAGATCAGGGAATTTCAGACATGCACACTGGAGTCGAGAATCATATGAACAGAACCAGACAGGGAGGCCGGCAGAGGTTCCTGCAGAGGGAGCGTCCAGGCCCCGTGCTTCTCTCCCTGGGAGCCGGCAGGGTCGCCCAGCATGCCCACTGGCAAGAGAGGGGACTGACCCACTTGCTCCCATCAGCTTCTGAAGGTAAAACCTTAAAAACAAGAGCAGAGCTTTGATGGAGGAAAAAAAGAAAGGCAGAAAACTTCACATACGAAGGTTTTGGGCAAAGACGGAGGGCTGGAAAAAGCAGAATAAAAGGAAGGCAAAATATAGATAACCTATTTCTCTTAGGATGACCTCATCCACCCTCACGTCACCCCACCGCCTAGCAGTGTTTTCAGGGTTTACATTTAGCAAAACTTTTCTAGGGACTGTGGGAAGAGATCTTATCTTTTTAGTAAAGGGCAAAAAAAAAAAAAAATCTGGAAAATTAATGTAGAAAATTGAGGGAATACTTTTCTTTTCCTTTTACGATTCTTGTAATTCAGTTGGCCCTCTTCTCCTTTCCCACCCAACCCTGTCTCAGATCACTTCTCCCAAGGCCACTGCCTCACTTTAGAGAAAGAAGCTCATTGCTCCACCCATGGTCATTGGGAGGATCGATAGAAATGCATGCAATAATGAACATGGTAAAGAGAGCTGGTTTGGAGTGATAGGGAGTTAATTGTCAAAAGAGGAGGGAGAAAATGTCCTAGGTGAATGGTCATGATAGGGAAAGACTCCGGAAATGGGAGTATAAATGGGGATGTTATTCTGTGAGGACAGGAGAGAGACTGACAGACTGGGGGGTCAGGGTGAGGAGGAAGAAAACGGGGAGAAAGTACTCATTCTTTTGGAGAAAACACTGGGATGAGGCCCAGAGAAGCAATGGGAGAAGGATATGATTAGTTTTTGTCTAGAAATTTAATTGAAGTAGAACCAGGAAGGGGGTAAGAAGATAGGTGTCCTATGGTGATGATTAGGGATATGGTTCGGTTTAACCTGTTGTTATTCTTATCAAGGTGACCCTGGTTCCAGGTGACCCTCTACTACCAAAGCAGGTACCTGTGTTTGTTAGACAAATACAGCTAGGCCTGCTACCTCTGTAGCTCCAAAGTCCAGAGGTGCAGAGAGCCAGGCCCAAGAGACACACTGCTCACCAGGGGTGGACGAGTTGCCAACGATGTGGTAAGTGATCACGAGTCTACAGGGATGTGCATGGATTCCAGTCTCTTTATCTTCTCAAGAAAACAGCCCAGATCTGAAGCTTGGGATTTGCTTCGATCTGTGCCTTTTTGCTCTATTTCAACCTAAGATTCTTCTCCATGTGCTGTTGTCCTCCCTGTGACAAATGCTGGAGCGTTGCACTAGTATGCTGTACCTGTGTCACCCACCTCTTCATATGCCCTTTTTTCCAGGTGCATTGTGCTGTTTTCCCTTATGGCATGGGTGAATGCTGAGCCTACCATGTACGGGGAGATCCTATCCCCTAACTATCCTCAGGCATACCCCAATGACATAGAGAAATCTTGGGATATAGAAGTTCCTGAAGGGTACGGGATCCATCTCTACTTCACCTACGTGGACATGGAGCTGTCAGAGAACTGCGCATATGACTCAGTGCAGGTACATTAAACAATCGCCTATAGGGTGGGGCCAGGGGGGTGTCAGATGAGAAGGATGCAGGAGGGAGTGCCACAGGCATACAGTGAACCAGAGTCACATAGTGGTGAGGTGGCATGTGTTCTGCTCTCTTTGTCCCCCTTTCTCTCACCTCTGTATCAAAATGTGACCCTTTCCTGGCTTCTTTTTGATGTGTCTCTTAGATAATGTCAGGTGGCCTTGAAGAAGGGAAAATCTGTGGAAAGAGGACCAGCAAGAATCCAGGTTCCCAAATTGTGGAAGAGTTCCAAGTCCCCAACAATAAGCTCCAGGTGATCTTTAAGTCAGACTTCTCCAATGAAGAGCGTTTCACTGGGTTTGCTGCGTACTATGTTGCCGTAGGTAAGGCCCGTTCTTCTCTATTGACTCACCGATCCAGCTAACAGGTTAGACAGAAGCAGGGTAGACATTGAGCAATGCTGTGAATACAGATTCTGTTCAGAACTCTTACGAAGTATAGACCTGACTTGGATACCTCTATAAGTTGCCGTTATGAAGTTCAAGTGCACGACCATATCTTAGTGGTGATGATATAATGTTACGAATAGATAATAAACAGTAATTTATTGAGAGCCACTAGAAGTGGGCACTGTATTAGGACCTTTGTGTATATTAGTTTAATCTTCACCTCAACTCTTCAAGGCAGGCATTGTTATCTTCATTTAAAGATAAGGAAAGGGAAGACTAGGAAAGTTAAATAACTTACCAAGACTCACACAAGGAATGTGTGGTATTCAAACCCATTCAACATATGGCAAACGAACCTCCAAATTCTGTGTGCCCTACACCTAAAATAAAGTCAGAACATCTCGTAAAGCCAGGCTATAGATTAGATTTGCAAGAAGTGTAAACATCATATGAAATAATAAATATACTAACTGTTCCTCCCTGCAGAAGACATATCATCATGTTTAGCTTGCAGAGTATTTTCTTTGGGGCTGAAATGCTCTGTTTGTGAGAAAGGTCAAAGGTCTCTGGCAGTGAGAGCCCCCTTAGAGCTGTGCAATGGTAGGATACAACTCTGGAATCGCATCTCAGGAGAGTAATAGAGAATTATACCATCCTGAAGTGAAAGTCTTCAAGCAACAGGACTTTCTTACTTTTTCTTGCCCTTGTAGTTTTGAGTTCAACCACATTCTTCCTGCTAGGCCTTTGTCCTTGACCTCAGTCTTCCTCTACTTTTTGTAGATGTGAATGAGTGCACAGACTTTGCAGATGTCCCTTGTAGCCACTTCTGCAACAACTTCATTGGTGGTTACTTCTGCTCCTGCCCCCCTGAATACTTCCTCCATGATGATATGAAAAATTGTGGAGGTGAGTTTGGCATTGAGAGGGGTGCACGGTCCCTGGGATTTGGAATAGCTTAAGGCTTCCATAAGGGCTTTATCTACTCTTCTGATTTTGATTAGCCTTGTCCTTGATTCGGCATCTACTCTTAGTTACCTCAGGGGGAGCCACAAGAGTAAAGGAAGGCAAGGTTACAGAGTCAAGTTAAGTAATTGGAGAGGGGAGATAGATGGCTGTGAAGAGTCTGCCTGGGACTGTCCGTAACTGCGGAAGGCTCTATCATAAGCAATGCGATGGAGGCCCAATAGGCCCTGGGTAGCTGGGCTGACATGAGCTGGGTGTGTAATCGCTGTGCATGGGCTCCAGTCGGGGACTGTCAGTTCATAAGAGGAGTCAGAGAATAAGATAGAAACGTCTTTGCTTGAGCCTATATCTGATGCCCGCTTTCTCTTTTTTGCTCTCAGTCAATTGCAGCGGGGACGTACTTACTGAACTGATTGGGGAGATCACGAGTCCCAATTATCCCAGTCCGTACCCAGAGAACTCGAGGTGTGAATATCAGATCCTGTTGGAGGAGGGTTTCCAAGTGGTGGTGACTGTGCGGAGAGAAGATTTTGACGTGGAACCAGCTGATTCGGAGGGCAACTGCGCCGACAGTTTAGTTGTGCGTGATGGGTGATTAATTTTCCTCCTAACTCCCACGGAGAGGTTTCTCCTTGAAGACCAACTATCCTTCTTTCTGCCCTCTCTTTTCTCTCCCCTTTTGTTTTGTTTTATATTATTTCTATTTAACTCACTTACTTTTATTCTTTCCGCTTTGCCTCTTTTAAATCTTTCTCTCTTCTGATTTTATCATTTTGTGTCCTTTCAGTTTGTTACAAGAGAGCAGCAGTTTGGTCCTTACTGTGGAAATGGATTCCCTGGGCCACTAAGGATTGAAACCAACAGTAACGTTCTTGATATCATCTTCCAAACAGACCAAACAGGGCAAAAAAAGGGCTGGAAACTTCGTTATCATGGAGATCGTAAGTAATCTAAAAGTCGCTCTTCAGTTGGTTGTAACCAAGTCCCCGGAAAAGGTAAAATCAAAACAGGCAGATTGTTGTGTGGCGGGCTATCAGGATTACTCGCCCTCCACAGCAAGATTTCAACCTGTCAGTGGTTGCAGAAATGCCTTGACATCTACGAATACTTCAGCTGGACCTGTGAGTGCAGACAGCTCGGGGGGTGGTCAGTTAGTAGTACCACATTATTTTAGACATCCCCATATTGGAGTGTTAGGAATCAGGATTGAGAATGACTGAAGGATTTTGTAAAGTGTGAGAATGGTGTAAATAGAACAGAGATCATCCAATTATTTGCTTAATTTGTTTTTCTGTCCTTTCGAAGCAATCCCCTGTCCAAAAGAAGTCACTGCTAATTCTTTTTGGGAGCCTGAGAAGGAAAAATATGTGTACAAAGACGTGGTGAAGATAACCTGTCAGGAAGGGTTCGAAGTTGTACAGGTAGAGTATGATTTGGGGCTTCTCCCCGATTCCTCGGTGAGGATGAGCATACTGGAACTGTCCTATTGTTCCGGAGGTTCCGGAGGTTCCGAATGTTCTTGTTTAAGCAAGGTCTAACACCTTCTCCATAAACAGAACAGCTCCGGATCCTTAGTCCTTCCTTGTTAGTCAGGGAGCTCCTTGGCCAGCTTGGCATTCTCTCTGTGCCCTCAGTCTTCCCGCAGAAGGGAAGTTGATGTGCTGTGGCAAACTTTTCTTTCAGCCCCAACTCTGGGTACTTTGTGTCATTCTGCTAAGATGGCTCCAAGGTTTGCCTGGTGAGGATTCCTCCTTGACCCAAGGCCAGAGATTGATCCCACTTTTGATTGAAATTTTCCATATACCTCCTTGTAAATTAATGGTGACGTCTGTCATTCTCTAGGGAAGTGCTAGCTCGCTGTATTTCTATTCTACTTGTCAAAGCAACGGAAAGTGGAGTAATTCCAAACTGGTTTGTGAACGTATGTATCTCAAACGTTGAGAAAAAAAGTCTCGATGTTTTTGTTTTGTTTTTCTCTCAAAGGGAATTGAATGATCAAGACTCAGATGTATGATTAATTTTTAGGCTCATGAGAATGGGCTGGAGTTTCGAAGGGAAGCTAGTTGTGAAGTTCTAGCCTTGATCTGGTCCCAGGCCAGCTTGGCAGGTTTCTTTCAAAAATAAGAGGCTGTGGGATTGGTTGTTAATGGCACCTTACAGGTCTATTCCTGGCTTCTGTAGGGGCTTCCCTCAACCATGGAGAACCAGGTTCCTCCCTGTAGCTTGAGAGGAGCTATCTAAATTGGCAGGAGTCAGTAGGCTGGGGAACTGAGTGATGCCAATTGAAGAGCATGGCTACAGAGAAGCTGGTGTGGAGAATCATTGCAGCTTCATTATGGATATGGGAGTGGGGAAGGGATGAAGGATGTGGCTGGGAGGATGGGACTGGCCTAAGGACCAATGGCTTCCTGGAAGGAAGTGGCTACCCTGACTATCACTCTCTTGCCTTCCTCTTGTAGCTGTGGACTGTGGCTCCCCTGACCCCCTTCCGAATGGCAAAGTTGAAGAACCAGAAGATACTGCATTTGGTGCTGTTGTTCACTACACTTGCAATGAGCCGTATTATTACCTGCAAACTGAAGAAAGTGGTAGGTTTCTTTGACAAGAGAAAAAAGAGAAAGTGTGAGAGCGTTGGAGGGCAAATAGCACAGTCTTTCTGGGTTGGAGAGAGTTTGAGAGAAATGAAGGAGATGAGATGGACTCTGTTCATCCTCTTGGTTTATTCTAAAGATAAAGATTTTTCATATGGGGCAGGGTAGGTTCCACAGAATCGTTCATAGTGAATCATGGAGCTTCACAACTGTGGCAGGAATCCCCCTACAATATCCATTTTCATGTGGCTATACAACATTTGACCGATTATTTAATGTAGAGCCCGCAGGGGTAATGCTTCCAGCTACAAGTAATCATGCTATGATGACTGGCTTTCTTGGTGGAAAGACTTTGGTAGTGCTAGAGGAAGGACTGGATGAGACACCATATGTCCCACTTCATTGCTTTTAATTTAATAGTTAATTACTTAATTTTCTTTCTCTTCTTGAAGCCCTTTCCCAACCTCTGTCTCCCATAACCCTCTTCCTTCTGCTTTGGAGACTGTTCCTTTCTCTTCCTAGGCAGGAGAGAGGCCAGAGAAATCATTTGGAAGATGTTCTAAAGATTCTTTTCTAGTTAGTTATTTGATGTAATGTCCTCCTAAACCCCAGAGGAGCTGAGGCTCTGGATGACAGCTGGGGGTGGGGGGAGGGGAGACAGAAGAAGTGGTTGTGAGCGTGTCCCTCGTGCTCTTCCAGGGGAGTATCGCTGTGCTGCGAATGGGAGCTGGGTCAATGAGCTGCTGGGCACAGAGCTGCCGAAGTGTGTTCCAGGTAATCAGGGCTCAGGCTTGGGCAGAAACCATAGTCACGGGCACAAGTAAGTGGGGTTGCTTTCTGAAAGTAGCTGTAATCCTCTTGGGAAAAGACTTAACAGTCTGGGCCTACGAGGCCTAGGCGAAGTGGAGACAATAAAGTAGATGAGGCGTAGCAGACAGATCTGAGCTGAGGAGAAGAAGGCTCTCAGGCAAAGCCAGGATAATAGTGATACTGGTGGTAATGACGGTGTTACTGAGGGCTGTGGACTGCGCTAATTCATTGTGTTTATTATCTCATTCAAGCCTCTGTAACAATCCTATGAGATGGGTATTATTAGTCCCATTTTACAGATGTGTGAATTAAGTGCAAGCTCACCAAGTTAGTAAGGAGCAGGGGTAGGCTTTGAACTCATGTCTGAGTCCAGAGTCTGTTATGCTCAACTGAGAGTCCATTCAGGCTGACTAGTGAGGGATTTAGGTAAGGCAACTTTATCTGAGATAAAATTCATTTTTAGTTGTACTGGGTAATGGCAAAGTGATTGAGAACCAGTCAATGTGGAATGAGATGAAAGAAGAGAACCCTCTCTCTACCCTACTTCCATAGATCACTAGGAGGGACTCGGCTGTAATTAGGACTTCAGTAAAGAAGGTGGTGAGCATTTGATCTGGGCATCAGAGGAAGGTAGAATGCTTGCCTTCCTCACTATCTGTATGCGGAAAGCATTTCCCAGCCTGGGTCCCAGGTGGGCCCTGCCTGCGGAGCCTGGGGTGAAGTCTGCCTGGCCGTGTGTCAGGCTGTCCGCAGGGTGAAGCAGTAGCAGTTCGCGCACAGCCCCGGTCTACCCAGTCTGTCCCGGAGCCTGCTTGTGACACTGGAGACATGGGACGTTTGGTCCTTTAGGCATGTTCGGATTGAGTCAGGCATTGAGAGGGTCGACCAGAGACAGGGATGGCTATATTGTGCTAGAAAACTCTGAAGCCTGGCAGGTTTTTGAGTGGTTGGAGGACTTGTAGGAGGCTAGGAATTTATTTCCTGCTCCCTGCCCACCTTGTTCTTGTTCCTTCCTAGTTTGTGGCGTCCCCACTAAGATGTTTTCAGGAAAACAGAAGATATTCGGAGGAAAACACGCACAGATTGAAAGTTTCCCCTGGCAAGTCTTCTTTTTAGACCCGCGGGCTGGTGGAGCCCTCATCGATGAGCACTGGGTGCTGACAGCTGCCCACGTGGTGGAGAAGGAGAGGAACCCCACAATGTATGCCGGATCCACCTCTTTGAACCTTGAACAACGGAAAAATGCCCAGATGCTCACAGCTGAGCGTGTGATTTTTCATCCAGGTTGGGAATTCATGGAGAACTCAGACACACGAAAGAATTTTGACAATGACATTGCACTGATACAGCTTAAAGAGCCAGTGAAGCTGGGACCCAAGGTCTCCCTTATCTGCCTGCCAGGCAACTCCTCTGAATACAGCCTCTCCAAGACTTCCGTGGGACTGATCTCAGGCTGGGGCAGAACAGAGACCAAAAATCACGTTTTACATCTTATTGGGGCAGTAATACCTATTGCTACTTTACAAGACTGCCAGAAGGTGAAGCCCAAAAGTCCGAATGTGGATGTAAACAGCTACGTTTTCACTGACAACATGATCTGTGCCGGAGGCGAAAGAGGCGTGGATAGCTGTGATGGGGACAGCGGTGGAGCCCTTGCTGTGCAGGTCCCCGGTGAAGAGAAACCCAAATTCTATGTAGCTGGCTTGGTATCCTGGGGCCCCGAATGTGGGACCTATGGGATTTACACTCGAGTGCAGAACTATATTGACTGGATAACGAAGACTATGCAGGAAAATAGTATCCCAAGTATGAACTGATCCACACATGTTCCACCAGCCTCTCCAAGGGCTGGGACCAAGCTTGCTTTCTGTTCCTCACAATATTCTCATTATTTCACCATGACTGAGAGAAGACATAGGGATATGATTTAAATGGAGCTTGGGTGCTGGGACACACGGCTGGAGGTAGTGTTTGATGATGACATCGTGCCAGTTGTTCAGTGTGGTGTAAATCAGTGGCAAGCGGCATGGGGAGGGCACTGCTGGGCGCACTGCCCCACAGGGAGGCTGCTCTCTTGATAACTGCCTGGTGTTCCAATCCTGGCTCTGAAATTTACTGTGGGCACACCCTTGATTTTTTGCTTGCCTTTTATATGTTCAGTGTCCTGCTTGCTTTAGCAGTCTCAGTGTCTACTATCTACTTGTAATAAAGCAGATTTGTAATCCAGTCCTGGCTGATTTATTCCACATAAGGACCTAGCACTATAGCAAGAGCATGTGATGAGGGGGCTGGTGTATCATGGAAATTCAGGCATTTAGCAGCATATATATGTATATATATGTGTATATGTATGTGTACATATGTATGTGAAATATATATATATTTCTAGTGGCAATATTTAATTGTCATGAAAATGGGGAATTCAGCTTTTCTCCTCTTTTCGAATTTCTCCAATTGAAATTTAGTAAGTATTGTGGATTAGCATGAACATCACCAATACAAGGTACAATATTTTTTTTCTAAAACTCATTAAATATACTTACTTGAACTTCATTGAGAAGTCCACATAACAACAGTTAGAATTGACTATTTAAATATAAAAATTTGAGGTATAAATTGTTTCAATATGCCTTCTGAAAATTAATTTTTCTTTACTACTCTTCTGTATAATACAATGTTATGACTTTAGTGAAAAAGGGAAGGAGGCCCTGGCCGGGCAGGGCGGTGGTTTGGAGTGCTGTTCCCATGCGCCAAGGTTGTGGGTTTGACCCTCGGTCAGGGCACGTGCAAGAATCAACCAATGAATGTGGAAGTGGGTGGAACAGCCAACCGATGTTTCTCTCTCTTTCTCTGTAAAGAAATGAATAAATAAAAATTTCAAAAAGGAAAAGAAAAGAAAAGAAATCAAGCATGATCTTATCTGCTTTCCTGGCAGTTCCAGTCCATTGTTCTGTCAAGCCACAATGTCATCTCTGGACTGAACTGTGCACCAAGAATTTACAGCAAAGTCCCCATTAGAATAAACCCAAAGACTCTCTCTTCTGCTTTTTTTTAAGGGAATGGAAAAAACTCCCACAAAACTCCTCCTGCCCCCAAAATGATTAGTGATGAAAAGTAACCACACATTAGAGACTCATTTTTTTAAAATTTTTATTATTCTCACCCATGGACAGTTTTTCATTGGTTTTAGAGAAAGGAATGGAAGGAGGAAGGGAGAGAAACATCCACGTGAGAAAAGAACATCCACTGGTTGCCTCCCATATGTGCCCAGACTGGAGATCATAGGCACCGGAACCAGAGATGGATCCTGCCACCTAGGCGTGTGCCCTGACCGGGAAGCAAACCTGCAACTTCCTAGTTACAGGACAATGCTCCAACCAAATGAGCCACACCAGCCAGGGTGAGATTTTTTAAACTGAGGATAGGAGAGCTGTCTCATGGTGGCAGCTGCCCTAACAGGGTGTCTTATAAAAGCTATAGACTAAGAGTTCTGGAGGACTCTGGTCTGTTTGATGGGACACATGGCTCTCAGGAGAGCAGTTTTTACCAGAAGCCGAAAGGGGTGTATTCGGTGCCCATTAGAAAAGACTTTGATCTTCCATAGATGAAAGGGGCTAAATTCAACTGTTGACCTTGGACTGTAGGTTGTTAACACATGATGAGGTAATTAGAACTCAACCCGAAGGGTCTGACGAGCCAAGGGGAATTACAACAGGGAACCTTTGGAAAGATTATGTCAAGTCAACCAAGCAGCATAAAGCCATTCACATTGCTTCTTAACCGTGTAAGTTGAATGCCCTTCCCCCACCTGCCTGTCATTACATGTGCAATGGAATTGACTTTGAACCCTGGACTACCGTGTTTTGGTTGGGTAGAGGGGGATTCCTTCAGAGAAAAAAAAAAAGAATTGGAAAAAGGTTGAGATTAAGAAACACACTCATGATGTAGAAATTTTCCTTTTTTTTTTCTAACTGGAAAATAGAATCTGACAAATAACAGTAAAAAGAAGTCCACTCCCCCCAGAGGGAATCTTCAGTCTGTTTGGGTTCTGCTCTTGACAAATTCCCTCATTACAGCTGCCTTGTTCAGTGGGATGGTTGTGGTTTTTGCAGGGTTAACTCAACCCCAAGATCATTTCCCTGGGTGAATGGCAGGGAGGGGTTCTAAATGAATCATCCTCGAAGATTTCAGAGCTGGGAAGGGCTCATCAGCAAGGCCTAGAAAATAATTCATTGTGGCTTAAAGCGTATGAATTACACTGCCTTGCAAATCACTTGGGACTTAACTTTTTAAAGAGGTGAACATTTCTTTGGCCAGAAGAAAATGGGCTGGTGGATCAGCTCCTCATGCCAGGGAGAAAAGAAGGTGCCAGAGGCCAAGAGCACTTGATAGGAAGGAACCCAGTTAAAAGTGGACTAGTCCAGAAGTGGGTGGAGGAATTTCGGGACTCTCTAAAGTTGCTTTTGATTTAATTCAATTAATTTATTTTTAGAGGGAAAGGGAGGGAGAAAGAGAGGGAGAGATGGATGTGCGAGAGATGTAACCCGCAACCCAGGTGCGTGCCCCTGCCTGACAGTCGAACCAGTGACCTTTCTGTTTTCAGGCCAGCACTCACTCCACTGAGCCACACCAGCCAGGGCAGACTTTCTTAAAATAATTGCTACACTCTCTGTCTCCAGTTTCTCTTCTTCCACTTTCTCTCCGACTCCAGCCTGGCTTTGCTCCCATCCTTCTCCCAAACTGTGCTTTCCTGATCACCAATGACTTTGACATTGCTTTGTCTAAGGAGTGATCCTCAATCTTCACTTCAACTTTCAAGCAGCATTTGACAAGATGATCAATTGATCACTCCTTTACCTTGATTCAGTTTCTTTCTTCGGCTTCCAAAATTATAAACTCTCCTGGTTTTCCTCCTACCTAAGTGGCCGCTGTCTCAGTCAGCCCAGACTGCTATAACGAAACACCATAGACTGGGCGGCTTAAACAACACACATGTCTTTCTCACAGTGCAGGAAGCCGAGAAGTCTGAGACTGAGGTGCTGGCAGATCTGAGCCTCTGTGGGGTCTCCCCTCCTGGCTTGCAGAGATAGCCATCTCACTGTTCGCTCACACAGCCTCTCCCTGGTGCAGTGTGTGGGGGGAGAGCTTGCTCTTCGTGTACAGGCACCAATCTCATCAGGAGGGCCCCACCCTCATGGCCTCATGGAAACCTAAATGCTTCCCAAAGGCTCCTCCCCGCCCCCACCATACCCCCATGTTGGGAGTTAGGATGTCAACATACAAATTTTGCTGGGACTCAAACATTCATTTTGTAAGAGTCACTATTTCTGAACTCCTTTGCTAACTTTTTTTCTGTTTTTCTAGACTTAATACTGGTATGTGTCAGGGCATGGGCCTTGGTCCTTTTTTCTATTTAACTTCACTCCCTTGTGGCGTCATTTACGTTTGTGGCTTTAAACATCCATTGACAAACCTACTAACAATTCTGAAATTTACATTTGTAGATCAGACCTCTTCCCTCAACTCCAAATTTATGCATCAGACAACCTATTTAGTGTTTCTCACTTGGTGTCTAATAGACATTTATTCAGGTTTTTGCACCCACAGAATATAGTTATAACAATTGTTTTGATGTCCTAGTCTGCTAAGTCTTACCTTTATGTCAGTTCAGTTTTGATGGATTTTTCTCCTCATTACGGATTATATTTTTCTGCTCCTTTGTGTGCTTCATATTCTTTGACTGGCTGCCAGACATTGCAAATTTTATCTTCTTGGGTGCTGGATATTTTTGTAATTCTATAAATATTCTTGAGTGTTGTTCTGGGGCTCAGTTAAGCTACTTGGAAACAGTTTGGTCCTTTTGGGTCTTGCTTTGATTGTTAGACGGGACCAGAGCAGCATTTATTGGGGGTGAATTATTCTCTACCGCTGAGTCAAGACCCTTCTGCACGCCCTTACCCAGTGCCCCATGAATCCTGTGGTTTCCAGTCTGGCTGGTAGGATCAGGCACTGCCCCAGCCCTGGTGGTCGCTGGGGACTATTCATTGTAATCTTCTCGGGCAGCTTTTCCCCTTTGTCCTTGAGTAATTTCCTCATGGGAGAATTCTGGTAGGAATCTTCTGCAGCTCTCTGGAGTTCTCTAGGTGTGGCTTTCTCCTCTCTGATATTCAGTCCTGTGAGTTCTAGTGGCCTTGGTGTCCCTGCACTTTTGACTCTGTCTCCTCAACTCAGAGAGTTGACTGGGCGCTATTTGGGTTTCTCCTTTCGGCACCTCAGCTTGGAAACCCTCTCAAGGCAGTAAGCTGGGGCCATGGTGGGCCTCAGTCTCTCAGTGAACATTGTCCTTTGTTACCTGAAGTCCCATGTCTGTAAAACTATGTGTCATATATGTGATGTCTTTGTTGTTGCTGTTGTTTGTTGGTATCAGGAGGGAAGGTAAATCTGATCCCTGATACTCCATCTTGGTCCTAATCTAATATGCATCTGAAACTCATCATGACAGAAGGGAACTCCTCATGTTTTTCATCACGTCTGCTCCTTTTGTAATTGTATCTGGTTGCCTTCTCTCTTTTTCTCGTCCCTCTTGTTGCAATACTTACTCCATCTGGAAATCTTTTGTCTCTTCCTTCAAGTTTTATCTGTAATATGACGGCCACTTTGCATCACCTGCACTGCTACCACCTGGTCTGAGCTACTATTACTTGCCTGGCTTACCATAATTGCCTCCTAACTGGTTCCCTTTATTCCCTTTCACATACACAGTCTTACTTCAATTCAGCAGCCACAGTGAGCCTTTCCCATGACTCTGCACTGGCTGTCTTTGCAGCTTCCTAATGGATCACACAAGGTCTTGGCTCAGGGCCTTTACAATGGCTGTTCCTGCTTCCTGGAATGCTTTTCCCTTAGAGCTCTGAATATGTAAGTTCCTCCAATCTTTGTTAAATGTCAACCTTCTCAATGAGACTATTCCTTTAAAACATTTTAAAATTAAAACTATTTTAATAGGTCTCCATCTCTTTATTTTGAATAGATAAAACATCTACATGGCTCGAAAATCAAAAGATCAAAGGAATATGTAGTGATAACTCTTCTTCGCACTCCTGCCCTCCCCCAGAGACCACCCCCACTTCCTGTACATCCTTCCAGTGATATTTTACACATAGAAAAGTGATATGTACCTGCCCTCTTTTTTTTACACAAATGGTAATATGTAATACACACTGTTCTGCTTATTTTTTTCTTCTTTTTAGAAGCTTTTATTTATTTACTTTTAGAGAGAGGGGAAGGGAGGAAGTAAGAGAGGGAGAGAAACATCAATCTGTGAGAGATTGGTTCAATCAATCTGACATTGATTGGTTGCCTCTCACATGCCCCCAATTGGGGACCTGGCCCGCCTGACCCAGGCATGTGCCCTCATCTAGAATTGAACCTATGACCTTGTGGTTTGCAGGCCAGTGCTCAATCCACTAAGCCACACCAGCCAGGTCTAATACTTTGCTATTCTAAACAATGCTACAAGGACTATCCTCGTACATATCTCATATGTGAGAATATCTGTAGGAAAAATTCCTAGAAGTGGAATTGCTGGGTCAAAAGCAAGTGCATTTGTAATTTTGATTACATGTTGTCAAATTGCCCTCTGTTGAATTTGTACCTATTTGCATTCCAAAAAGCATTGTATGAGTGACTGTTTTCTCTATGTCTTCACCAACATAGTATATTATCTTTGCCAGTCTTATATTTAGGTAAGGAGGTGGTATCTTAATTTCCATATTTTCTTTATGAGCCCCAAAGCATTTGCATTTTCTTTTCTGTTAATTGTCTATTTGTAGGGCATTGGTTTTGTCTTTATTTTCCTACTGCAGGGCACTGGAAGGGTGAGATACACATGATTCTGAGGGGGTGGGGAGCGGGGACCGGGAAGGCCACAGCAGTGATCAGACTCTCCTGGGTCACCTGTGATGATCACAATACAGACAAAGGTCTTAGACTCTTAAATTCGCCAGGAACCTTAGGCATAATATGGTTCCATTTTTTAGTTTTAGCTTTTGTTTTTACCACTTCTATGTCCTCTGCCCACTCCGCTCCCATGTCCACTAGAATCCTGGAGGTGCTTCAGTTCTGAAAACATTTCTAACCTTTCAAAAAACCGCAGTCGACATATGGTCCTCAAATGTATTGCATGCCGCTTGTGTACGCTTTTGAGTAGAACATGTAGAAAGTTTTCCCGTCATTTCTACCAGTGCAAATCCACACTTCTGAAACCCACGATCTCGAGATCTAAAGCGCTCTTGAAAACTGCAAGTGTTTCAATAAGTTTGGCACCAAAATTTATTTAGGGGCAAAATGTGACCTGGACCAATGGTTGCAGTTTAGAGTCTTTATCTCCTATACGTGAACATCCCAATGTTTTTCAGAAGAATTATTTATCTTTTGTATTATAGGATACTGCCCTAGGACCTGCTGGGGACATTATGTAATGTAAATAGTATATCACATTTCTGAAATCTGTAAAGTCTTGAATATTGAAAGACACTCGGCCCCGAGGGATTGTGGACCTGTGTTTGGACTTAAGAACTCATCATCACTTGGGAAGGTTTCAACGCTGCACTGGCCTTCTTAAATTCATGCCTGTGTGTGCTGACTCCTATGGAGTTATTCAGACAAGTCCAGTAGAGTCAGTGGTGCAGTTCCATCATGGCAGTGCTCCATTATAAACACTTATGATCCTTAGCCCAAGTTTTGGGCCTTTCTCTGACCTTTAAATGTGTCTTAAGAAACCTAAGTTTTTTAGGAATATTGTTAATGATTTAACTTGGAAACAAAAATTTCACACTACTCCTCTCTTAAGGAATGTATAGAAATTGGAAGGCAAGCTGTTAAAAAAGCTGTTATATTTGCAACTCTGTATGTGGGAAAATCAGAAGTTTCTTTGTATTGTACCATCAAAACAAAACATAGAAATAAATGATCTACAACTGTAATGATAAATATGTGCATAAACTTAATTGTTCTCATTGCCTTCCTGTGTAAAATATTTTCAATATGACCTCACTAGATATTTTCATATTGATTAAATATTGTGTTTAACTCATTTTACACACTGGAATTTCTCAACATTTCATTTGGAAAGATCTTTATAGAATTATCCAATGGTATCAAAGTGGAAGAGGACATGCAGAATATATCTTTGGCAATCCTTGGAAAAAAGAAAGGTGACCTTTGGGTTGTTTCACAAGAAGAGTGTGGATGGGATTAGAGAAAAGAATTTATTTTGCACAGTGTTTTCCTGCATCAATGATTTTAATATGGATTCTTAGCGGTTATCAACAACTAGTCAGATAGTTTTTTTTTACACACTGCTCTCTGGATTCTGACAAAGTGAACTGGGGCTCAGCCCTCCTCCTCCTCCATCTCTTTCTTGATCCAGTCCACGTAGCTGAGTAGTTTGGTGTAGAAGCCGTACCCTTGACCACACCCAAGGCCCCAGGACACTATGCCCGTGGCCACCCAACGGCCGTTCCTCTCCCTCACTGCAAAGACCCCTCCGCTGTCTCCCTGACAACTGTCTTGCCTTTCATTCAGGTCCCCAGCACAGAACATGTTTTCGGAGAACAGGTCATTGCTCTTTTGGCCCTGGAGCCACCCGTTACATGCCGTTCGCTCAGCTACAGGCAGGCGGACGTATCTGAGATGGTCAGTAAGCTTATCCTCCGTTATCCCAAAGCCACTGACATAGCCCATTTGGCCCTTCTCATAGAAGGTCTCATTGTCAGGGAGGCAGATAGGGAGGAGGTTGGGGCCCAAGGTGACACTATTTTCCAGTTCCAAGAGGGCAATGTCCCCCTCAAAATTGTGGGCCTCATCCTTGCGGTAAGATGGGTGGATGCTGACCCTGCGGACAGGATGGTTTCCTAGTTTCTTGATCTCGTCCACATTTATGTCGCCCAGGAACACATCTATGCTGGCATTGGTTTGTGTGTTTTGCTCCTTGGGGTAGAGGGTGTGAGCAGCCGTGAGGATCCAGCGGTCACCCAGCAGGGCTCCACCCCCTCGCCCATGGATGTAGTTCAACGCCTGCCAGGGGAAGTTGCCCCTCTCGGCCACCTTCCCTTTGATGATGCGCTGCTTCTCTACCACAGGGTTGACTGGTTTCCCGCACACTGGAGAAGAGAGACGGTGAAGGCAAGGACCAGTCAGTCCCAGGCCCAGCCCTTTCCCCTCCTGCAGTCAGTCAGTTCCCCTTTCATCCCCTCTGACTGGCTCTGGGCTCTTTTCTCTTTGCCCTCCCATCCC
>PVKM010008865.1:27345-38231 GCA_004027735.1 Carollia perspicillata | reverse complement strand
GAGATATGATTTACAAACCATCAAATTCACCTTCTTAAAATGTACTATTCAGTGTTTTTTTAAAGAGTATGTTCACAAAATAGCCCAACCATCAACTCTCATTCCAGAACATTTACATCACATCACCCAGAAAGAGACCCAGAGCCCTTAGGAGTCACTCTCCTGTCCCTCTGTGGTCGGCAGGTAGATGACCTGAGCAGAGCAAGGATGATAGCCAAGTACAAAAGGTCACAAGGGCGGGAAGCCCCCAGGTGCCTAGCAAAGGACTAAACTGGGAAAACAAGGACCTCTGCCCCAGGGTGACCTTTCCTCCCCTAGCATATTGCTGGGCATGTCGTTTAGACCCTCTGACCTTTCAAGTCGCTGGTCCTGACTCACCTGAACTCACCTGAACTCACCTGAACTCACCTGAACTGCCCTGTGCTCCACCTCTCTCCCCTTTCCTGCTCCAGTCCTCATTTCTTCCAGGCGAAATTTAAAGACCAGAAGGAACAATCTGTTTTTTGAGTACACAGCCTTCTCGGCTGTATCTGCTGACCGATCATGGGGAGACTTGCTTATTCTGGGAATGACGGTGGAGGACGTCCTCTGGACAATGTTAAATGAAGGGCGGGCAAACACGTGTTTGTTCACCAAGCCAGAATCTCCTCGGTCAGCCTTGAAAGTTGCATTCACTTGATTCATGGCACCATATGAGATACCCTGTGGGATAGAGACATGAAGAGCCAAAGACCTGCTTTAGGTAGCTTGGATTCTAAGAAGGGATCTCAAACATTGTTGGCAATATTGCTTCATGGTCACTTATTGGACTATACTCTTTCTAGACAGTAAACTCCTCCAGGGTTGGAACCATTTCTGTCTGCCTTTCCAACACACACGGTGCCTTGCACAAAGTAGGCCTTATTTGGTTAAGATGCCTTAAAGAAGATGTACATCAAGTGCTGAGGAAGGTCAGATGGGGAGACATTTCCTTCTGGCTGGAGCGACCCAAGGAGGCTTCGTGGAGAAGGAGGCTTCTGTAATGAGCTGTGAAAGATGAGCGGGATTCAGGCGCGTGGCATTGGAAAGAGGATTCTGGGGAGGGAGGAGGTGCAGCGAGGCGAAGCAGTGTGAGGCTTGGGAAGGGAGTCAAGTTCGTGATGACTTACTTGGAAACGAAAAAGAAGGAAGTTGGTGGCCTAACTTCCAAGTAAGGAAAAAAGAAGCAAGGGTGTCTTTAAAAAAAAAACAACTTTATTTTTATTTATCTTTAGAGGGGAAGGGAAGGAGAGAGGGAGAGAAATATCAATGTATGGTTGCCTCTTCTGCATCCCCCGCTGGGAACTGGCCTGCAACCCAGGCATGTGCCCTGACTGGGAATTGAACTGCGATCCTTTGGTTCACAGCCTGCACTTAATTTACTGAGCTACACCAGCCAGGGCAGCAAGGGTGTCTTGAAAGAAAGAGGAATGAGGCAGGATTTGGGTCTAAAGAAAGGTGTGAAAGGTTTGACTGTAGGATGAGGGTTAGAAACTCAACTAACATGAAGTCTCGAGGTGTTAGTGGATCATATTGGACCATCTAGGTTATAATTCAACTAATTTCTTAAATATATTGGTGTCCCTATTTTACATTTCACTAATTTACATCGTATGAAGAATTAAAACATAGCATACATTCATTTATTCATCATCTGGTCAACAAATATTATCAACCACTGTTTTTAGACTTTGGGTACACAGCACAGTGAACGAGATAGTCAGGATTCCTGACTTTTTAACCATTTACATTCCAGTTGCGGGGAGGAGACAGTCAAAAAAAAAAACCAAGTAACAAAAATGTGAGTAATGTTATCAGGAACAGGCCCATACTGTTAAACGTCATTAGTTTAAAATTGTACGCAGGCATCAGCAACTGTTTTCCAATACAAATATTAGAAAAAACAAACATAGTTCTTTCGAAACCCATTTTTCTCTAGAGCTTCATGTATCAAACTAAGGTTTTGCTGTAAGGCAGGAAGTTATTCAGCACAATATAAAAGGCAGTTTGAAAATGTTCCAGATTCTTCAGCACAGAGTATAAATAATTTCCAGAGAATCATGCCAAGAGTGGTGAAGTCTTGGTAACAATAGATAACACCGTGTTTTTCCCTCTTGAGTGTATCTGTGTACATATTCAGAGGCAGCAGAGGCATAGAAATGTAAGACATCCTTCCTGCTTTCAAAGAGCTCCCTCCCAGTCTAGAGGAGGAAAAATGCATTAGAAAGCCAACAAAATACACTGGGTGACAACTGATTCCCACTACTGAGGAAGGGGTGCTGACCCTTACCTTGAGGGTTCCCCTCTTTGACTAATTACTTGTGACATTCCATAATGTAACAAATGCATAACTACTGAACACGGCCTTGAAGGATTGGGGTCCAGGGGAGCTCTGTTCGGGCAGAAGGAACTGCATTAACAAAGGTGAGGAGGTCATATGATTTTGTTAACCAACGTCAGCCCAATAAATTTAATTAAAAAACAAAAGTGAGGAGGAAGTCAGTGTAGAATAAATTTAATTAAAAAACAAAAGTGAGGAGGAAGTCAGTGTAGAGAAAAGGAACTAACATTTACTGAGTTCTGGGCATGACATTTGGTATAGTAGACTCTATAAATGTTTATTCAATGCATAGTCATTGTTAGAATAGGATCATTGCAGCCGTTTGTAAATAAAGAAAGGGATACGTCGACAGATTAAATAATAGTTCTAAAGACACAGAGTGGGAGGCAGTAGGGTTAGATTTTAACCCCAGGCTGCCTGCCTAGCAAGCTTTAGTTCTTTGTCCTGTCCGGCTGTGTGGCCAAAGTCTGGGGTGTCTGAGGGAGGGATGGAGTGGGCATTGTGGCCAGAGGGAAGCTGAGCGACATAAGTGGAGACTGGATGGTGGCTGTCCCTACATGACATTCTAAGGAACATACACTGCCTTTTGTGAGAAGCCACCAAGGGTCGTAACGTAGGATGGTGAACTGAACTGATGGTGATGTCATCAGTTTTAATTTGAGGAAGCTAAGTGTGATAGAGTGAAAGGTGGGAGGTGGGAATGGACCGGAGCCTGTGCCAGTGAATGAATGGATAAGTTAGGACAGTAAGCTCATAGACAATGCTACTGTGCAAAGCTGAACTGGATGAATGTGAGACTGAGTAAGGGCTGCGGGAACGGAGACTGAGGGGGATGAGGCCTGCAAGCAGGTCAGAGGAAGAGTCACCAGCACCCACTGAGCACAAGGAGTGGAGGGAAGAGAAGTGATGCAAGATGGTCTGGGATTTCTAGCCTTGGTGAAGGATGATGCTATTGGCTAAAGTGGGGGCTATAAGAAAAGCAATGCGGTTGGTGGGCAGAAGGCACTACTCGGGATGTTTTGAGTGGAGAAATTCAAAGAGGGATGTATAATGGAGAATACAAATAAGTCCAGCCATTGTTGGTATGATGAGAATAGCTTGTATGACATCGATGTAACCTAGCAGCCAAGGAGAGTGAGCTGGAATGCACATGTGTGAACAATAATGACTTCATGGTGGTAGACGTTGTTGAGTGAGCATGTGTACTGTGTGGCTGTTGCATTCAAAATGACTGAGCAAGTGGAGCAATAAATTTGCATCGAATTTTGCATGAAGCTTGAACATTCCTCTACGAAAATATTCAGATGATTCAGAAGGCCGTAGCTATAGGCAACTGGTGATTGGCAGATTCATCATGATGATGTGACTGCTTGTGCATCGTGTCTTGTGCAGAGTTTTTTTGTGAAACATCAAATCACCCAAGTGACTCAGCCTGCTACAACCCAGATGTGGCACCCTGTGACTTCCAGCTTTCCCCAAAACTCAAATCACCTTTGAAAGGGAAGAGATTTAAGACCCTCGATGAGATTCAGGAAAATATGACAGGGCAGCTGACAGTGATTAGGAGACCTCTGTGAGGTTCCATGGTGCCTACTTTGAATGAGACCAAGGTGTCCTTGTGTTATGTACAATGTTTCTTGTATCTTGTATCTTCTTCAATAAATGTGTCTTTTTCATATTACATGGCTGGATACCTTCTGAACAGACCTTGTGTATGAGATGGGAGCAAAGGAGGACAGCAAGAACAAGGAAGTGCTGGAAATCATCAATCTCTAAGCCGGGGCCAGAAGGATGAGGGATGAGGAGCGGTGGAGAACGAGAGAAAAGATGAGGAGGGGAGTCTGAAAATGAGGCTAAAGATCCAAGGGCAAAGATGTAGAGTGGCTCCAGAGGGACAAGGGTGATGGAAGCCAAGGCAGGGGAGGTGGCGTTGACTCACCGAAGGTTCTTGGTGCCTTCACTGAGGTCAGCTTCCCAGGAGCAGCTGGGGCCAAAGCTCAGTTGGAGACTGAGAAACAAATGCATGACTAGGCAGTGGCGGGTGTGAGTACAGTCTATTCTTTCAGAGTTTCAGAGCCAAGAAAGGAGAGACTCTGGAGGATAACTTGAGGGGATTGAAGAGTAGAGACACATGTTAGGTACCACGGGAGATTTTAGAGCTGGCAGCCGCCCTGGTCAGTCACTGTGGGAGAAGAGCGACTGAGGCCAAGTTCTCACTCTCTCTCTCCCACTCCTGGGTAATGCACCTTTCTTAACGTGGAGGGGAGAACCAGACCTAGCAGTAGCATCCCCTCTATCATTGCTAAAAAGACCAGAACATCATGATGTTATTGTTGTCAGGGTATGTTCCACTGACTGTTTTGTAATGCTGTTCTCTTTGGAAGGGATACAGATAGGACCGGACTTGGGGCAAAGGCAGCCGCAGGTGGCTAAGTGCCTCAGTTTGTCAGCCAGGCTGCCTAGGTTCAAAGCCCAGCTCTGTCACTTGCTGTGTGACCTCAGTAAGTTATTGAACCTCTCTGTGACTCAGTTTCTTCATTTGAAAACAAAAGTAGTAATAGTAGCACCTAGTGGGATTGTTGTGAACATTATTCAAGTTAATAAAGCATTGTAAAGAACTTGTGACAAAGACTGGCACAGAACCAGCCTCAGGGACATCTTAGCTACTATTTGTAAAGAGCTATGCCATGGATCTTGGGCATCGTCATTGGGAAGGACGTGGGGTTTAACTGGCCGTGATCTTTCTACCTACCCTGGGGCCATGGTGCTGCTATGATCTCTGTGGCTGTTCTTTATCAGCATGGAATTCTTTTAGTTCTGCATGTAACAGGCCCTGCAAATTAATATTTACTTTTCAAGATTGGAAGAGGCCGTTCTTAAGTGGAAAAACAATGACCTCTCCTGAAGGGTAATAAGAACAAAAACACATCTTAGGAGAAACTAATTTTGGAGTGGCAAACCTCTGAAGCACAGTGCTCCTAATGGTATCACCAAATAATTATAAGATGGGTGAGTGGATGGCATCTACAGGCTATTAAATATGACTCTTTCAGCATATTTTGACCGATTAGGGAAGCTATATTTATGCTTCATATCTGTCTTCAAACATTCTTCCTCTAAAATATTCCAAAACGCCAAAGTAAAATATCTGGCACAAGGCTGTATGCAAAAACAACCTTTATTCTCAGCTATTAATGTTTTTTATGGCAGCTGGGGCTACTATTTGGTGCTGCTGTACCTCACTGCCACCTGCTGGTCAAGATCAAGTACAACGCCCCACCCCATGACTACAGAAGTCAGGATCTGACTGAGTGCCCCCCAAAGGTTGTAGGAAGAGGGCTCGATTTTTTTCCTGCTAAGAAAATACATTGGCATTTTAACTCATATCCAGGGTCAGGTCCTGGTCTTGTGGGACCTTTAGTGTATTCAACTTGGGTGATCTTTAAGATAAGAGAATAGAGAATTACAAATACAAAACTCAGGTATGAAAGAGTATTCTAAAATGAGAAGAAATGACAACAATAATAAATTTCAAAAAGCTGTTGACGACCACAAACACAGCACAATCCAGAAAGTAAAGTATTTTTTATTAATTCACTGCCTCCCACACCTCTCCAACACTCTTTACCCCTACATTTAAAAAAATTCTTCGATTGCCTCCTTAAAAAGGGATTTTGTGATATTTTCTATGGTGAGAATAGAACTAGAATTCAGATTCTCCTCGGTCATGATGGGTCAACATTTGTTTACGGTTGATGGTTGAGAAGACTCTCCCTGGGCTTCCCAGTGCATTCGTAACCTTATGCACAGCTACGCCGAGGTTTGTGGTCAGATTTGGGGAAATCTCTACCCCCATGCGCAAGCTGTCAGATGCCAAGACATCTTCTGTTTTTCTGGCACGGTATCTGATCTTGCATACCGTTTGAGTTGACGGCGCTTAGTCTCCAGGACGCCCTGTACTGGTACATTACAGTTTCTGTCATCTTTGGAGATGGCAGCATTCGAGTCAAATTGGCCTAGAACCCCGCCTTCTTCCGTTGCAGTATACAATTTCCTTACAGCCCGTTTCCATGGTGATTATTATTGATTTAATATTGTATGTATACACAAATATGTTATGAGGCAAACCATAACTGTGCCACTAGGATTTTGCTTTTTATTGTTACAAATTGTCACTGTCTAGGAAAAAAAGCATTGTTTTAAAAATAACTTAAAAGATGAAAACCTTTTTGCTATGAACTGATCCACATATTATTGTCTCTTAGAGCAGACTGATGCTATTTCCAACACTCATTAGATGTCAGAAAGCAGGTGCTGAGCTCCTGCTGTGTTTGGGGCCCCAGTTCATTTTCTCCCAGAAGGCTCCGGGCTCCTTATGCAAATTTGCTCCACCCTTCCCCAGCGATCTGCTTTGCATTCTAGAGATCTCCAGGGGGACAGCGCCAGCATTCCTCCTGATACACCCTTTGTCCTCCTCCAGAGCTTCCTGGACAACACATTTCATAACTGAGAGGGGCTCAGGAATGATTCTTCCCCAGGACAAGAAGGTGTGCTGCAGCTCCCAGCGCCAGACAGAGGGCAGCTGGGATGGCCGAGCACCTTTGCTCAATGGGCCACTCCTTTCACGTTCGCCTTAGTGAGTTCCCCATTACACAGACAAACTAGTGCACACATGGTCAGTGTTGTCACATGTGAGTGGACATCTTGGCCCATAGGGACACTTAATAGGGAAACACACGTGTTCTGTCAAGCCACCTTGCTCAGATCTCTCCCCAGGTGTGGGAGGAAGTTGCTGGCATACAGTGCACAGACCTTCCTTCTTCCTTTCTCTCTAGGATTGGTGGGCAGAAAGCATGTGCTCTGTTCTGCAACTGGCCACCCAATAGAGGCTCTCCCCCATGGGGCGAGACCTGCGGTTTTCTAGGTCTTCTCTGCATGGGTGAGTCTGCCGAAGTTTTTGGCTGTTATTAGGACATGCCTTGTTGCTGCAGAGACCACCTGCTTCCATTCAGCTTTTACCAGTACCCAAGCTGCCAATGACTTTATCTCCATCTGCTCATTTCCTTTGTACCTTTCAGATTGTTCAGAGATTGTGTGGGCAAGAAAGGTGCCATTTATTGACTCCCACAAACCTCTACCCTGTGAGCCAAGACACAGGGATCCACATTCATTGAGACATTCTGTTCCTTCCCAGGGTGAATGGACAGTCTACCAACCATGAAGATTCAAAAATTACAAACTTGCAGGGCTAACGCACATCAAAAAAAGGGAAACCCAACCCTTTCCCTCTTTATCTACCAGACAAGTTATTCTGCCTCTGATGCATCATCATCACACAGGACCACGCCTGGGTTTAACTGCAATTAGTGAAACTAAAGGGGTGGGTGGAATTGCACAACGTTTTCCAAGTGCGCGTTGGAATGGGAGAGAATAGACAGGAGAGGGAAGAGGAGGAAGAAGCAAACTGGAAACACTTCAAGCTGACTCTGGTACGGAACTCGTTTTAACTTGTCTGGGAGCACAGATTGCATTGTCACACTGCCTTCCCCTGTTCATGTAAATCAGCAAAATTCTTTTGAGTGTGTGCTAAATGGCAGGTACATTCCACTTTCTTTGTCCTTGGTTTCAAGGTCCCTTCACTGGGCTGTGCTGGCGTGCTTGGTAAAACTTCTCCAGACCAGCTGATTACTCCCGGAATTCCAAATACAATCTTACTCCACCCCCCTTGCCCCCACCCCCGAATGTGCTCCTTTTCCAGATGTCACTCCATTCACCTGCGGTGGCTGTTCTTCAAAGCCCATCCTCCGCAATCCTCTCCACCTCTCCAAGCCCACGTGTCTCAGTCATCTTAGTGGATGTGAGATTGTGAGCTGTGCAAGAGGGACCCTCCTTTAGCAATTTCTGAACCCATTTCTTTCATGAGCTACGTGCCGAACTTCATTTTCTTCCCCAGGCTTCTCTAGTCGGTCCCCTGAATCGGCTTTTCACGGTCTGCCATGGCGGGGGTCGAATGTAACAGGGCTCCACAGACACGGAAGCACTCTCTCCCCTGTCTCCGAGGACACGCGTGTGCACATCTGACTGATTCGCTTGTTCATCATCTTGTTTCAGCTCAGATTACACACTCTTGGATGGATGTGTATTTTGCCTCTTTTAAGATACTAATTTAACAACTGATGTTTAATTAATGGCAGGAACAACAACAACAAAAAGAATGAAACCCTACCCTTTGCATGGTGCTAAGTGAAATAAGTCAGACAGAGGAAGACAAGTACCATATCACTTCATTTACATGTGCAATCTAGAGAACACAATATACTGACAAATACAACAGAGAACAAGCTGAGGAGGGTTGCCAGAGGGAAGGAGGGTTGAGGGGCCGGGTGAAAAAGGTGAAAGTATTCAGAAGCACAAATCGGTAGTTACAGAATGGTCATGGGGATGCAAAGTACAGCATAGGGAATGCAGTGGACACTACGGTAATCACTATGTGTGGTACTAGGTGGGGACTGGAAATGTCCGGGGCCCACTTCATAAATTATATAGTTGTCTCACCCCTATCCTATGCTACACACCTGAAGCTAATATAGAACAATATTGAATATTACCTGTATTTGAAAAATTAAAAAAAGAAGCCATTAGCGGCAGAAGAGAAAGAACAAATCACCCCCCTTGAATTCTAGAAGACATATTAAAGAAGTCTACTATGAGCTCCAAATGCTTTGTCCTAAAAATTTAAATGCATTTTTCATCCTTCTCTGTAGCATATCCATATTCGTTTTAACATAAAAATGTTATTAATTGCATACACTGAGTAAACTTAATGCTTTGCAAGATGAATTGCTGAATCGTTATATCCTCTGATACACTGTTGCTCATTTGTGTCGTGTATTCCAGTTTGAGAAGCATAAGTAATAGATGCTCAATTAATATTTATTGGGTGACTACTTGAATGACAAATCTGATGATACTAATGGAGTTCTTGTATATACATAGCTACTTGCAGAAATTTATGCATCAGGTCTCAGTCTTCTAGGGGAGCTAGCTCATAGCATGATGAAGGTTTGATCTGTATCTCTTTCAAGTTAGACCAGTTGGTGCACAGGTTCAATAATTGGCTTCACTTTGCAGGTGGGAAAGTGGAGGTTTGGGCAGGTAAGTGAGCACCACAATTAGCCATGAGTAAATAGATCATCACAGCCTTGCCTCTGGGGAGAGGGGTGGGGTGGCCCAGGGTGACTCACTCCTGAGAGCCCAGGCCTCCACTGCAGCGCTTTTCACACTGGGTTGTCATTACCTGAGAGCTTGAGACTCCATCACTGGGCTGGGAACCCTCTCTTTCTGGGACTGCCTTGATTCTCTGTGCACTCAGGGATGACGACAGCCCCTCCCACACAGAAGGCCTTCAGGAAATGTTAGAATGAGTAAGTTCAAATATATAAATCAGAGAAACGGCTGAACTATATTTTCCAGGTCTGCCTTCTCAGTGAGACTTTGTTTCTCAAACTGTGCGATGATGGTGCTCTCGATTGTGTGTAAATGAAAGACAACCTAATGCTTGTGTGAGAGTGTGAACTCAAGGTTTCTCGAGACCCTTTTATTCTTTTTTTATTACACTGAAAATGTTTGCTCAAGCAGGTTTTCTTAACAGGGGCTAACGGGATTGATTCCCTTTCAACTCTTTGAGAAATCCTGGTGCCCCAGGTCACAGTGGTTGTTTCTAGGGGTCTCTGAGGGCCGCACGTCCTGCTCTGCCACTGCAGGACTGCGATGTGCCTTGTCTTCTGTGGGCATGCTCGTAACCACTGTGACCATCACTCCTACAGGACCCAAGCTTAACTTGGCTTCTGGTAGATAAAACGAGGGTCCCATGCTAACTATTTTATAGGTACAGATGGCAATTCTATAACTTAAAAAAACATATTTATTTATTTATTTTTAGAGAGAGGGGTAGGGAGGGAGAAAGAGAGGGAAAAAAACATCAATGTGTGGTTGCCTCATGTGCGCCCCCTTCTGGGGACCTGGCCCAAAATCCAGGCACGTGTCCTGACTGGGAATCGAACTGGCAACACGTTACTTTGCAGTCCTGAGCTCAAGCCACTGAGCCACACCAGCCAGGGCATTAATTCTATAACTTATGAGAGGTTTTTTTTTTAAAAACAGCTCTATTGAGATATAGTTCACATATGATAAAATTCCATTTTAATTAATTAATTAATTAAAATTTACATTGTGTATTTAAAGTAAACAATGCAATAATTTTTTATGTATTCAGAGTTATGCACCCACCACCACCCTCAATTTTGAAATGTTTTCATCATCTCAAAAAGAAACCTTGTACCTTTAGCCGACATGCCCAACCTCTTCCCTGGAGAGCTAGCCATGTGCAGCCACAAGAAAGTTTCACTGCAGTTATAACCAGCTATTGTGTTCAAATATGAATTAGTCAGATTATTATACTTTAAAAAATTAAATTTAAAAAAATTATATTTTATTGATTATGCTATTACAATTGTCTCATTTCCCC
>PVKM010008865.1:0-27245 GCA_004027735.1 Carollia perspicillata | reverse complement strand
TTGATTGTGTGTAAATGAAAGACAACCTAATGCTTGTGTGAGAATGTGAACTCAAGGTTTCTCGAGGCCCTTTTATTCTTTTTTTTATTACACTGAAAATGTTTGCTCAAGCAGGTTTTCTTAACAGGGGCTAACGGGATTGATTCCCTTTCAACTCTTTGAGAAATCCTGGTGCCCCAGGTCACAGTGGTTGTTTCTAGGGGTCTTTGAGGGCCGCACGTCCTGCTCTGCCACTGCAGGACTGCAATGTGCCTTGTCTTCTGTGGGCATGCTCGTAACCACTGTGACCATCACTCCTACAGGACCCAAGCTTAACTTGGCTTCTGGTAGATAAAACGAGGGTCCCATGCTAACTACTTTATAGGTACAGATGGCAATTCTATAACTTAAAAAAACATATTTTATTTATTTATTTATTTTTAGAGAGAGGGGTAGGGAGGGAGAAAGAGAGGGAAAAAAACATCAATGCGTGGTTGCCTCATGTGCGCCCCCTTCTGGGGACCTGGCCCAAAATCCAGGCACGTGTCCTGACGGGAACCGAACTGGCAACACTTTACTTTGCAGTCCTGAGCTCAAGCCACTGAGCCACACCAGCCAGGGCATTAATTCTATAACTTACGAGAGGTTTTTTTTTTAAAACAGCTCTATTGAGATATAGTTCACATATGATAAAATTCAATTTTAATTAATTAATTAATTAAAATTTACATTGTATATTTAAAGTAAACAATGCAATAATTTTTTATGTATTCAGAGTTATGCACCCACCACCACCCTCAATTTTGAAATGTTTTCATCATCTCAAAAAGAAACCTTGTACCTTTAGCCGACATGCCCAACCTCTTCCCTGGAGAGCTAGCCATGTGCAGCCACAAGAAGGTTTCACTGCAGTTATAACCAGCTATTGTGTTCCAATATGAATTAGTCAGATTATTATACTTTAAAAATTTAAATTTAAAAAAATTATATTTTATTGATTATGCTATTACAATTGTCTCATTTCCCCCCCTTTGCTTCCTTCCACCCAGCACCCCCCACTCCCTCAGGCCATCCCCCCACCATTGTTCATGTCCGTGGGTCATGTATATAAGTTCTTTGGCTTCTTCATTTCCTATACTGTACTTTACATCCCCATGGCTATTCTGTAACTAGCTATTTGTACTTCTTAATCCCCTCACCTCCTTACCCATTCCCCCCACTCTCCCTGCCCATCTGGCAACCATCAAACTGCTCTCTGTATCCATGATTCTGTTTCTGTTTGTATTTGCTTTATTTATTTTTTAGATTCAATTGTTGATAGATATATATTTTTGCCATTTTATTGTTCATAGTTTTGATCTTCTTCTTTTTCTTAAATAAGTCCCTTTAACATTCCACATAATAATAATTTGGTGGCAATGAACTCCTTCAGTTTTTTCTTGCCTGGGGAGCTCTTTACCAACCCTTCTATTCTCAATGATAGCTGGGTAGAGCAATCTTGGCTGGAGGTCCCTGCTTTTCATGACTTTGAATATTGCTGATCCCTTCTTGCCTGCAAAGTTTCTTTCGAGAAATCAGGTGACGGTTTTATGGGAAATCCTTTGTAGGCAACTAATTCTTTTCTCTTGCTGCTTTTAAGATTCTCTCTTTATCTTAACCTTTTGCATTTTAATTATGATGTGTCTTGGAGTGGGCTTCTATGTATCCATCTTGTTTGGGACTCTCTGTGCTTCCTGGACCTGCATGTCTATTTCCTTTGCCAAATTAGTGAAGTTTTCTTTCATTATTTTTTCAAATGTATTACCAATTTCCTACTGTTTTTCCTCTCCTTCTAGTACCCCATATAATGTGAATGTTGGACCTCTTGAAGTTGTCCCAGAGGCTGCTTATACTATCCTGATTTTTTTGGATTCTTTTTTCTTCTTGTTGTTCTGATTGGTTATTATTATTATTTTTTGCTTCCTTATATTCCAAAGCATTGATTTAATTCTCAACTTCATCCACTCTACTGTTGTTTCTCTGTAAAGTGTTCTTTATTTCAATTAGTGTATCCTTCATTTCTGACTGGATCTTTTTTATGCTGAGGTCCTCACTAAGTTCCTTGAGCATCCTTATCACCAGTGTTTTGAACTCTGCATCTGATAGATTGCTTATCTCCATTTTGTTTAGCTATTTTTCTGGAATTTTTATCTGTTCTTTCATTTGGGCCATGTTTCTTTATCTCCTTATTTTGGCAGCCTCCCTGTGTTTGTTTCTATGTATTAGGTAGAGCTTCTTGGACTCCGTGTCTTGGTAGTGTGGCCTACTGTAGTGGGTGTCCTGTGGGGCCTGGTGGCACAGCCTCCCCGATCACCCAATATAATACTCGATGTATGCCCTTTGTGTGGGCTGAATGTACTGTTACATTACATGTTACCCCAATGAAGCTAAAAATAACTCTGAAGCCTAACACCACCAACATGGACAAAGTCTCCTTGGAAGACAACCAGGCCACACTTGAAAAACCATTATTGATTTGTGGGGTGGATTTCTTCTGGGGGACATGATGATGCTGAGCTTCAAACACAGTCTAACCTGTGAAACAGAAGTGTTGGTTGATGGCAGGAACAACTCAAAGATATAGAAGTCATAAATATTAAGAGGCATGTTTACTACACACCATGTGCTTAAAACTGAATAATAGTAATGATGCAGACATATAGGTCCAATAAAGTCTATGGGAGGCACCATGAAAATAAGATTAAAGACAAAGTATAATAGGATAGAGCATTAATGTAATCGTAAGACTAAGTTCTGGTCAATGACTTGTAAGTGGAAGCAGTGTGTGCAACTTCTAGAAAAGGTCCTTCAGGGGCGTCCTTTCTTCTTCCCTGCTCTTATTCTTGGTTAAAATGAGGATTGGAAGCCTAGAGCTGAAGTTACCTTGAATCATGAAGCAGAATCTGCCCATTGAGGATGGTGAGAAACAAGATCCAAAAAACCTGGGTTCCCGATGACGGTGAAGCCCTCATACCAGCCCGGGATTACTTAGGCCACCATTTATGTGAGGCAGACAAAGATTACAGTGTTCAAGCCACTGTTGTTTCTGAATTTCTGTCGTACTTGGGCAAACCTTGGGATGAATAACTGCAATAAGGAATTTCCTGTCCTAACAGTCCCTCAGTCTCACTGGCTCACACTGACAGGGCGATGGCACTTGATGCCTCAGGAAAAGCACAATACAGAACAGCTTACTTCCCATGTAGTCTTTCTCAGGAAGCCACTGGAGTAAACCAGTTTAAGGGACAGACGTGCCATCCGGGAAATAGGGAGCTCAACACAGGAGAGAGACGAAAGCAATTTCTCAAATCGGGCTGAGAGAGAAACTCCAGGACGACCGCTCAGCAGCGGCCTGGAGAGCAGCCTGTGCAGGCTGGGGTGGGAACCACGACTCCAGGGAAGACAGGGGACTGGGAAAGGGCCTCGCGAGTGTGACTCTCAGATTTCATAGCTCTGGAAGAGAGTTGGGGAATGGATGTGTGATTGTCACAGGTAAAGGAAAAAAAATATAAACTAAAGAGGGCACAAAATTTGTATAAGAAATAAAATGTGATCACAACAGTCTGTATGACTTGGCAGTGACATAATTATAATACAATAAACACACTATTGATTTAGTAAAATTCTGTGAATTAACTGAAACCAGTATATTGGATGAAAGGAAAGAATAAATATGTGTGTATAGGAAGAAGAGATTTGAATACCCATCTTCTACAATAAAGAAAATCAACAATGTCTAATTTTTTGTAAGGAATGGAAGTAAATGCACAAGAAATGGCAGAAGAATTCAAACTGGTCGTCTCTGAGGGATGAGGATCAAGGGAAGGGCGGGAAAGACGTTTTGTCCTTACCACGTGACTCTTAAAACGATTAGAATAAAGATGAAATGAATGAAATAAAAAAAACTATTCAACTATCTAATCTCTAAGCTCCTTGGAGAGGTTGGGTTGAATGCAAAAACATTAGGAAAAAATAAGGAGCAGGGAGAACATTAGTAGGGAGAATTCATCTGCAAAACAAAATCCCAGTTTGAAATGATTTATGCAGCTTTGTCTTTGTTATCAGCCAATAAGAAACAATGTGTTCATTCACTCACTCATTTATTCAGTCAGCAACAACTGTCTATTGAGGGCTTGGTACATGCCCTGGGCCGTACTGAGTGGCAGGCCTAGTGGGACCAACATGGCCTAGTGCTCATCCCCCAGAGTTTACACTCTGATCTTGGTGCTTCTTACTCTGTTCACTACAATGTAACTAAAGCACTGTTTTCTCAGAGTCTACACTGGACCAACAGATAGTGACACAAATCCTCATGACAACTCTGCCTAGTAGGCTTTACAGATGAGGAAACAGAGGCTCAGAAAGGTTAAAATAGTTGCCCAATTGTGCTGGAAGGCTGGAGTGAAGATTTGGACCCAGGAGAGATTGACTCGATCACCCTTCCATCACCTTTGCAGACACTCTCAATGTGCTTGGTGAGGAGAGCAGCTCCCATTGACCCAGGGCCTGTTACGCGCCAGGCATTGGGCCAAGTGCTTTACATGCTTCCACACTTATTTGTTTGGACCTACATCTAAGGAGTCTATTTCCTCCTTTGGTGCTGAAAATGCCAGCCACTTGCTCCCCCAGGCTTTCTTGCAGCAGGGACACATGGGCTAATCCCCATCCATCAGACTTAGAGTCGGGAGCCAGCAATGTCAAAGGAAAAGGGAGGAGCACTCCTTCGACATCGCAGGGGCGTGCCACTCAGCTCTTCCTTCAAGAGAACCTACTGAGAGAAGTACAATTAAACAACAGTCTTTGGCTTCCATGGCACCATTCACTCCTTGTCTCTGCCCTAACCAGGCAGCTCCCTGCAATGAATGGGCACAGGGCAGGTCCAGGAGCTGGGCCACTCTTCTCCAATGCAGGACACTTGAATAGGCCCCCATTCCACCTGGCTGAGACTTTCGCAGAGGTCGCTGCTGTCTGATGCTCTTCATACCCAGGCCCCTTCCTTCCCCCTCTCTTTCACAGGTGTCAGGCCTGCGTCATGGTCTGCAGGCTCTCCCCCTACTTCTGCCCGCTCCCTCTTTGCCGTTTGCAGGCATTTTTTCTCATGAATTTCTTTTCCTTCTCATCCTGCTTAGATGTCAGCTTCCTGAGGGGCCTAAACTGACCTGCCCTCTCTGGAGGCAAGGTCTGGGGGCACTGGTGGCTTTGATGCTGGGGACAGAGTAGTTGCAGATGGTTGAGTTCCTGGCATGGAAATGGCAGTGGAGCAAAGTGTGGCTTTCAGTGCTCAGTGCAGGGCAGGTTCTCTCCTCAGATGCAGCATGGCGTTGGCTAGTGTTCTTGAAAGTTTAGCCATGAGCTAGTCCATGGAACTGAAGTGCAGGTTGGTTTATCCCCAAGGTCCACTCTTACTAGTACATTATGTTCCCCATTGTTCCAGTTCAGAAAAGAGTGTGGTGGTTTCACATATAACCTTGGTTGAACATCTAACAGGAGAGCCTGGGAGTGGAGAAAACTGGATCCCTATTTGTACTGATTTCCCTGGATGATGTTTACTGAACAAATATTCCTCAGGGGCAGCACAACAGTTCCTAGAGGAGAAATCAGTTTGAGTACCACGCTCACATTCTGTAACCTGATTATTCTCCTTCTTCTCTTTCTTGTGCCCAGAGGGGCATAGGATAAATGCTCAGCAGAATCCCCCTTAAGTTTTATACTCCCGTAACTTCTAGGGAAAAACATGAATGTGGGTGCATTGGTTTGGGCAGTGCTAGGTCTGTATGAATAAACCTCAATATTTCAGTGGCTTAATCACACATAACAGTTCAAGGTCAGAGTTTGCAGCCAATGGGCTAGCTTTCCTCCTTGTAGTGATTCAGGGACCTAGGTTCCCTCCCTCTCATGGCTCAGCCTTTCCCTAACGCCTCATTATCACAGCAGAAATGGAAAAAAGGGAGGAAAAGCAGCTCTTTTAAGCCATCTTGTCTGACAGAGACACAGGTCACTTGGTCATTCCCCATTGGTGAGAACTAGTCACATAAGGCCCCATGGAGATGGCAGTGGACCGAGAAATGCAGCCCCTGGTTGGCAGCTCCTTTCCAGCAGCAACTTTGCTCTGTGGACAGTGGAGGACATGCAGGGTTGTTTGACAGGCAGTTAATTTTCTCTGCTATGGGGAGCTCTCACTTTTTGTCTATTCAAGGAAAGGAACTTGCCTGTCCAAAGTGCAGAGAGACAGACAAAGTACACTCTTCTGTTTCTTCACAGTCACAACTTGAAGTCTGATCATCTCAAACAATACCTGGCCAGTGATGGCTCAGTTGGTTAGGTGTCATCCCACAAACTGAAAGGTCACAGGTTCAATTCCAGGTCAGGGCATATGCCTGGGTGGTGGGTTTAGTCCCCAGTCTGGGCACATGCAAGAGGCAACCAGTCGATACTTCTCTCTCACATCGACATTTCTCTGCCTCCCTTTCCCTCTCTCTAGAATCAATAACAGAAAAAAAAATTTAAACCCAGTATTTTGAAGACTCTAGCTAAAACGGAGCCAAGGACCATCTCAGAAAGCTCAGAGCCAAGCTGATGAGCTTTTTAGAGAAGTTCATTGCTTCTTTCATTTTGTTGGAGACACATAAACTCCTTTGAATGAACCATATGGCTAAACAAAAGTGTTCATTTGTTTGTTTGTCCATTTGTTTGTTTTTAGGTTGGGAGTATTACCATAAAGAAAGCAACCTAAATCTATCAAAAGTCGAATGGCTAAGTAAATTACATGTAATCACGTTAGGGAATAATATACAGCCATTGAAAGTCACTTGCAGATCATTTATTGCCATGAGAAAATATTCTCCATGTATCAATATTAGGCAAAAAAGCAGGTATTCATAGATAATAATTAAATAACTATTATTGGATTGCTAATGAAGAATAAAAATGACAGAACTATACTATAAATTCTTATAAAAAAGAAGGGTCATAATGGATTCCATCATGGTTCACAAACACTTCCCACCTCTTCTGAATGGGCACTGCCGCACTGCGGTGGGTCTGGCTGCGGGCTTGCTGCGTGTGAGGGGGAGGGTTGTGGTCTTCTGTGAGACCGGCAGACGGAGGCTGCTCATTCAGCCTGAGCCCCAGATTCAGGACTGTGGGGGCCGCTGCAGCAGACCCACCATAGACGTGTCGGGTGGGTGAGAAATACACATCCATCATCAGGAAATGCTAACTTGGCTGATCCTAAAGTGGTGCAGGTGCTTTGAAAAAATTAATGAAGACCATCGAGAGCTTGAAGTGACATGAAAGGGTTTCTTTTTATCAGCTCTTCAAAGAAAACCATTTCTGTTGTTTCTCTAGGCCAGAAGATCATTATTAGACCACAAAAATATTATCTTGTGTTAGAGAGTCTGATCTTTTGATAAAGTGAAAAATAGTCTCAACGTGTTCTGACTGGTGTGCTCATGTTCCAAGAAATAGGGGAGGAAGAAAGAACCGTGGGCAGGGCCATAATGGGCCCCATTCATTTCCATGTAAAATAAGAATGCAAATGGCAACTTGAGGTCAGAGAAGAGATTCCGACAAAAATGAGAAGCTCATGCCTTTGGAAATTAAATGACAACCAGACAGATTGCAAATATTAATATCAAGGTGGCAGCAGTGAATTTACATGTAATGGATAGATACATTCACAGAGCAGGTCAAACTGGGTATTGCTGCTATCAGTTACATGGTAACTCTTATCCTGTGTGTCATGAGTAAAAATTATACAGTACCAGTGGTTACATAGCAATGAAATTGAACAGAGAGCAAGACAGTTACAAGTTCAAATGAGCCCTGTCCAGTGTGGCTCAGTTGGTTGGGCTTTGTTCTGCAAACCAAAAGGTTGCTGGTTCAATGCCACGTCAGGGTGCATGCCTGGGTTGCAGGTTTGGTCCCCAGTTCGGGTTGTACAGAAGGCAGCCAATCGATGTCCCTCTCTCACAATGATGTTTTTCTACTTCTCCTTCTCCCTCCCCCCACCCCAAAATCAAAAATAAGGATAAAATTTGTAAAAATAAACTCAAATGAACATTGCATTTGACTTATGATATTTGACAATGAAATTAAAAGCAACTTCATAATTAACCAGCTATTGGAACAATAATTCAAACTTAACAAGCTATTGTATGTAGGAAAAGATCAGAAATCATGATAAATTTTCCCACAATGTGCCACAGAGGGGCAAAACAATAAATCAAAAGCATTTTTTGCGAACACTATTGAAACATTATTATCCCTTCATAGAAAGGGGGAAAGACTCTGATGAAATCCCCTCTGGCATACTAAGTGCCATTCTCGTCTCTGCAGTTGGAAAAAAATAAAAATGAATTAGGGAAAGCAATTAAAATAATCTCAGGATGGAGAGTCTATTGATGTAATTGCCAAATGTGCTTACCTACCATATGCTTAGCCAAAGGCCAAACAGATAATAATACGAGTTACTATTCACCGAATATTTGTGAATACCATGGTGATGTGCTCAGTGCCTCAGTACCTGACCTACTTAAACCTGGAAATGACACTATGTATAAAGTAGGTTTTTTAAAAAAAAGAGAATTCTTTTTTTTTAAAGATTTTATTTATTTATCTTTAGAGAGGAAGGGTTAGGGAGAGAAATATCATCAATGTATGGTTGCCTCTTGTGTGTCCCCTGCTGGGAACTGGCCTGCAACCCAGGCATGTGCCCTGACTGGGAATCGAATCACAATCCTTTGCTTCGCAGGCTCACGCTCAATCCACTGAGCTACACCAGCCAGGGCTAAAGTAGGTTTTTATAGCAAAGACAGATGGCTGCTCGCCACACCTTGGTTTCTTTTCTTCTGGGCTTACAACTAGCTTACATTTTTTCCAATCCCCCTTGAAGTTAGCCGTGATCTATCTGTACAAGAGAAGAAAAGTAAAACATTAAGACTGAAAACTGAGCTCTGAATGGGAGAGAAAACACACTGTCTCCTTAGTAAAGCAGAGCTTTCCCTAGCTCTTAGCTTTGAAAAGACAAACTTTTCAAGAGCACCTACTAGGCACACACAGCAATGAAACAGATGTTTTTTTAAATATGGTCCACAGAAAATAAACCTATGTGGGCAAAGAGGAAGGAAAATGTAGTGTCTCACACTTGTAGTCACTAAAGTCCTTCACACATTGAAGACTGCCTGATACTAAACAACTATAACCTAGTCAAAATATTTTTACAATATATAACTAGAATGAGTTGCATTTAAAAAATGCCCTATTGAGATATAACTCATACACCATATAATTTAACATGAACAGTGTATATATTTTAAATATATTCACAGAGTTGTGCAACCAATAATACAATCTAATTTTAGATTTTTATTCCCCCCTTGAAAGAAACTACACCCCTACTAATTCCTTTTCTTTTACCACCTGTTCCCCCAGCCCTAAGCAACCACTAACATACCTAGGCCACTATAAATTTGCCTATTCAGAGCATTGTATGTTAGTGGAATCATACAATATGTGATTTATTTTGCAACTGTCTTCTTTCACCTCGCGCGGGTGTTTGCAAGGTTCATCCGGGTTGTAGCACATGCTAGTTCTCCATTCCTTTTTACTGCTTAATAATATTTTGTTACATGGCTATACCATGATTTCTTTTTTTTAATGTTACTAAAATTTTATTTTAATTATCGTTCAAGTACAGTTATACCATATTTTCTTTATCCATTTATCGATTGTTGCATATTTGGGTTGTTTTTACTTTTTAGCTATTATGAATAATGCTTCTATAAACATTTGTGCACAAATTACATTTGTTTTAATTTCTCTTGGGTACATATACCTATGAGTAGAATTGTTAGGTCATGTGGTAACTCCTTTCATCATTTGAGAAAACTACCATGCTGTTTTCCAAAGTTGCTACACAATTTTACATCCTCACCAGCACTGTTGAAGGGTTCACTTTGTCCACATCCTTGTCAACACTTGTCACATTAGCTAACCTTTTGATTACAGCCATCTTAGTGAGCGTGAAGTGGTTTCTCACTGTATTTTGATTTTCATTCTCCTAAGGAAATGACACTGAATATCTTTTCCTCTGCTTATTGACTACTTGTAGATATTCTTAGGACAAAGTTCTATCAAATCTTTCGTTCATCTTTAAATCGGGTTGTCTTTTAATGACTGAGATGTGATTTCATGGGAGTGTGTGGGTGTTTGCATCTTCTGAATACCAGTTCTTTGCCAGACGTAGCACTTAAAAATATTCCTTCCCATTCTGTGCATTGTCTTTTCACTTTCTTGATGGTGTCTGTTGAAGCACAAAAGCTTTTAATTTAATGAAGTTCAATGTATCTATTATCTTTTGTTATTTGTGGTTTTGGTGATGTATCTAAGAATCCATTGCCTCACTGAAGGTCATGAAGATTTACTCCTATGTTTTCTTCTAAGCGTTTTATAGTTTTATCTCTCATATTCAGTTCTTTGATCTATTTTAATTTTTGTGCATGATGTGAGATAGGGCTCCTACTTTATTCCTTTTTGTGTGTGGGTATTTAGTTGTCATAGAACCATTGGTTGAAAAGACGATATTTTCTCCCAAGTAATTGTCTTGGAAGCTTGTTGAAAATCATTTGAGCCCAACTGAGAAGGGTTTATTTTTGGATTCTCAATTCTGTTCCATTGATCCATCACTTTCTCTTGTGACAAAGTACTAGTAAGTAATTAAGGTACTTAGAACTCTTTGCTCAAAACTGCTCTAGACTTCGAGCAATGATTACTCTTCCATGATTCTTACATTTTTAGGCAACTCATCATTGTTTAACTTCAGAGCAAACTTTTCAGAAGTGACAAATGATAAACTCTTTCCCCCCAATTTAAAGCGAGTAAAATTAAAATGCTTTAAGAAGGTTCTAAAAACACTGAAGACATTCTAGGGTGTGGTAATATTTGACGGAGAAATAACTGTCTCATTCACTAGCTCCATTGTTAATGACAACTGGCTCTTCCTTTCCCCTTAGGAACGGCCCGCTCAGAGCTTTCTTCAGAAAGTTGAGGAGGGCAGTTTCCACTCGCACCCGGTTTCTCTCTCCTGAGCAAGTGCTGCCACGTCTCTAAAAGCCACTGAAAATCCTGTAGCTTCTAGAATTTTTTAACCACCTCTCCAGAACGCAGTCTGTTCACTACCCAAGCTGAAAACGAGTAGCGCAGGCAGGTGGCTCTCGCTGGAGCCCGCTCGCCTCCTGGGCGTCCCCCAAGCCTTAGGAACGCCAAGGTCCTGTTCACACTTGCTCGCCAGAAGCTCCAGAGCCCAGTTTTACAGGCTGCCCCTTCTAAGTCTCCAGCCTTCCCCTTCGCTGTCTCCTCGCAACGCACCCCCGAGGGCCTTATTTAAACCAGGCCACCACTGGTCTTAGTTGCACTCGATCTGGGCCTCCTATATGCTGGCAGCGCTCCATCCCCGGGCGGCTTTGGGAGCTGTGTAGACTACTTGCGTTTTGCCCGACGGCGGGTTTCCCGCGTCCCCACGCTCGGATGCATGTCCTCTGCAGTTTGCAGTCGCTTTGGCTGTGAAGCTGCCCAGCGACTACGGCGCGAAGGGACGCAAGGTGCAGAGCGCGCACAGGCGGGACCAAGGCCCTGAGGGCTGGTCTGGGTGTGGTGGAGCGGAGGCTGCTGCCCCACCCAAGCCTGGGCTCACAGACGGGGCTGGCGTTGGCGGACTCAGCAAGGGGACGTGGGGCGCAGACGCAGGGCCCAAGAGGACGCGGCAGCGGTCGGGGGTGCACAGCGTGTGCCGCGGAACAGACCTGCGCTGCAGCTTTCCCGGACTGCGCCGCTCCACGCCGTGGTCATGCGCTCCCTGTGGAGAGAAATCATCCTGGAGACCCTTCTGGGTAAGCTGAGGTCACCCTCGCCTTGTGTCGGTGGTGCCTGCTCCCCGCCCCCGGCCGCTGGCTTGGCTGAGCTCCTCCAGGAAGAAGAGTGCGCTCAGTGCCCAGAGGAGAGATGCTTATCGTCCCCTGGGAACTTCTGCCACCGCAGGGAGTGGGGGTGGGGTGGGGGTTGAGGGGGAGACCTAGACTGAGGTTCCAAAGCTGAGGTGCCTCCCGAGTTCCCACGCCAGTCTGGGATTGCTCCCAAGGCGCACGACTTCTCCACGTGTCAGCCTTGAGGTCGCAGGGCTGGTACTGCCCCCTAGCCCCCCACCCGTGATCGATCTTTATGTTTAACTTAATAAAATTCAGTACCGAACTTTAATTTTCAGAAGGAAATGCGCGCGCGTTTTCTCCCGCGGCTGTGGGTGAGCACACTGGGCAGTAGCGGCCGCCGGCTGAGGCTGCGCAGTTGGGCATTTGGCATGAGGCATCGAACTCGAGTCCCGTGTGCTCACTCAGCAGCTTTACCAAAAGCCCCAAGAACAATTATTGGTGTGATTCCGTTGGAGCTGTGTGATTAAAATCAGAACTCCTAGACAAACGTTTGGGAGACTGCTAGAATCTCGCTGTTCCTTATGAAATGAGCATGCCTCTGGCAGGGAGGGGTGCCTTCCTGAGAACTTATTTTGTGGGAGGGCACATTTTTCTGGCTCAGCCTGTATCTCATGAGTAAGGCCATGCAAAGCGACTGACTATTAGTACCTAGGGTGCTAGGTACTCCTCGTACTTGGTCTCACTTAATCTGAACAACTCCAGGGTGGTTAGAAGTGCTATTTTGCTGATTAAATCGGCAGAGATGAAACCGACTTCAGATCTGGACAGCCCACCACTGTATACCATTTCCTAAGGGTCTGGTGTGAGATAGTCTACTCTCAAGAAAACGTTAACTAACCGACCTGCCTTTGATCTGCCTTGAGGGTAGTCTGGAGTGGGAGGAGTGACACCGTTCCTTGTTGCTCTGGTTAGTTTTCATATTTCTCATTCTAGAAGTAAGCTAAAGGTAAGAAAATGTTATCAATCAAAGTCTTGGCAGGGAACCAAATTCAATACGAATGTTCCAAATAAAGAGGCTTTACTAAAGGGATGACCTATGGGGTCAAGGTTAAAGGAACCGAGGGAGGAATGATGCCCAGGGCCTGTCTCACAGCAGCAGAAGGGAGCAATTCTCAACCTGGCTTACAGGTGCAGAGAGGGATTTTCTCACTGGAAACCCCTTAAAGCCGCAGCTGTGGTGGAGGGCGGCTGCAGCAGTCTCAGTGGAGGGGAAGGGTTGCAGCTTGAAACGATGACTAGGTTTGCCTTTCTCTGAAAAATCTTTTTAACATTTCTTTTCTTTCTAGGATATGTTTCTTGGTCTCTCTTGCATGGCCTGGCCCCAATGATTTATTACTTTCCTCTGCAAACACTAGAACTCACCGGGCTAGAAGGGTTTAGCATAGCGTTTCTTTCTCCAATGTTCCTAATGATTACTTCTGTCTGGAAATTGGTTAAGAAGAAGTGGATGCTAACCCTGCTGCGGATGATTACTGTGGGTAAGATTTAAAAATATTTCTTTTCATTTTTTTTTAGTTAAAAATCAAGTGAAAATATGTAGGCTTTTTTTGAATTCTAAATTATTAAATATGAAAAATAAAAGACTTATCTCTCTTACTCCTACCTTAGAAGAGTTTAATAAAATTGGAAGAATAGACCAAAAGCCAATGTATTTTACATTTCTCACTTTTCTATCAGACTGGAAAAGCCTAAAAAATCACTGAAATGAGGAGGGAAAAGAAACCTTGGTAAACAGGTCAACTCTTGAATATGTTGTATTTTTTTCCCCCAAATGTAACACATAACTCAGAAACCCTTAAGGATTGTTAAGTGATACTGTATAAAAACATGAAAATTATGCATGATGAAAGCCATAGTAAACAAAGTCAAGTGACAACCTAGGAAAAATATTTGCAGCTCCTTCAGTCAAAGGGCTAACCTCCTACTATATGGGTTTCCCACAGTTCAATAAAAAAAAAAAAAAGGACCACCAACTCAGTAGAAAAGGGGGCAAAGTAAACCATCAGTTTACTGGAAAGGAAATATAATTGGTTCTTAAATATATACTGAAATGTATAGAATGCAAATTATCCTCACAGTCTATTTATACACAGTTTTACCTATTGGATGGGAAAAGCAATGTGTGATTATGCTGTATTGTAAGGAGGGAAAGTAAACACTCACCCACTGTTGGTGGGAATGTACGCTGGCAAACTTCTGCGGAGGGTAGTTTAGCAGTACTTATTGAAATTGCACATGTATGCATACCCTTTCATCCAGCAATTCCACTTACAGGAATATAGCTTACAGTTGTACTCATGTATGTGTAAAATGACAAAAATACAATACTATTTAATCATTGCAGCAATATTTTAATAGAAAGATTGAAAGTAACCTAAATGTCACCTATGTGGGATACATTAAATAAATTCTGGTTATGAAACTTGGACCATTATGGAATACTTGGCATCTATAAAAAAGAATAAGAACTATTATTTATGTAATGAAATGGAGTGTTCTTCAAAATATAGTAAGCGAAAAAAGGGAAGCACTGCGGAGTGTGCAGAATACTAACATTTGTGTAATATAAGGTTCGATGAAAATATACTCAGTATATAACTGAACATGCATTAAATAGCTTTCAGATGAAAGCATCTGATAGCATTTTAGTGGCTTCCAGGGTGAAAATTATGGTATTATAGAGACAGGTATAAAAAAGAAACTTTGTACTATATACCTCTTATCGCTTCTGAACTTGAGACTGTTTCATTGTAAAAAAAAATAGCAATTAAAAAACTTTAAATGTACTCTTACTAGCACTGAGAATTGAGCATATTGATATTAGTAAATATTGAGAGACCTTGGTGAAGTACTGGTAGTAAAAACGTAAGAAGGTGAGATCGTGGAGAAAAGGTTAAGAAAAAAACAACCCACCAGACTCCAGTCTGGCTGACGTGTGGCTGCAGACTTTGGGTGCCTTGCCCTGTGCGAGAGCACAGCTGATTTCTCTGGGTGGGTTTTCCCAGGGGCATTTATCTATGAACCATGCTGTGTATTTCTTCTGTCTGGAAAGGGTCAGTTGACTTACTTCAGAAACACCGACAGGAATCAGTAGGAAATTGCTTTCTGCTTTTTGTGTGTGTCCGTCTCTGAAGAAGGCAGAACACAGTTAAAGCAGTGAATTCTAGGGCTACCCACCAAGGTTGAGAATTCTGGTTTTTAAAAAGCTTGGGCTCAGAAAGAACATTGGTAAAGACCACTGAAAAATGTACCCCAATACAAGGTTATTTAATCATGTCAGGTGACCGCGAAATTTTCTGTCCCAGAAGTAGTGGAAATGAAGCTGTCCTAAACTGAGTATATAGTAACTGAGTTCAACTGCCATTGGCTTCCAGTGTCCTTCTGTGAATTAGTAGGGCTTGCATGCTGCAAGTTTTATTTTCACATTTCTCCCCCATGCTTAAATTTCCTGTAAGATTTAAAAAAAAATTAATACACTTTAAAATCATTTTCAGTTACAGTTGGCATTCAATATTACATTAGTTTCAGGTATACAGCATAGGGTGAAACATTTACGTAATTTACAGAGTGGTTTGCCCATAAATCTCGCACCCACCTGACATAATGTGTAGTCATTACAATATTATTGACTGCGTTCCCTAAGCTGTGCAAGTTTCACTTTCTCATCACGCTCCCTGGTTGGCTTTTATGGGGGTGGTCTCATCACTGGCACCTTTCGTTGCCTTTGCTCAATGCTGTCTTACCTACAACGGCACCGTCTGAGCAGTTACTGGGACAGTTTTTTAATTATTTAAGTTCAGCTTTGGCCTAGGAACTTCTGGTGGCTATAAGAGATGTGATATTAAATAATTTGGGGGTGGGGTGATATTTGGGATGCTTCCTATTGTTCCCCTTTCACCCCCTTCCTCCATAAAACTCATCACCTTGGGTAGAGGTAGAATTATATTTGAGAAGGTTGATTAGTGACTCAGAAGTGAGGATGAAGAGGCCAGTTTCTGCCAGATACTTTTCCAGGTGACCCTTGAGCTTTGCAGATGCTAAACTGAAGTTGAAGTAAGGCATGATTAGTCTTAAAACTCCCTTAGGATGCTTCTTAAGGAAATGAAACAACTTCATGGAAGAGTCCTAAGGTATTCTTTCATAACTACAGAGAAGATCTGAGTGCTATATGCTGTCTTACCTCTGGTGTCTCAGATATTGAAGGTCAATTACTGTGAAGTTAACTGTTAAACTTTTTCATACTCCTATTGATTTAGGTTCTTTTTTACCTTAGAGATTGTGACCATCTAGAATGACTATAATGAAAAAGACAATGATAAGTGTTGTCAAGGATGTGAAGAAGTTGGAACACTCACACATTGCTGGTGGGGATGTAAAATGGTGATGTTGCTTTGGAAAACAGTTAGGCAGTTCATATAAATGTTGTGATATGACCTGTTGACTCCATTCCTTGGTATATGGGCAAGAAAAATGAAGACGTATGTTCATATAAGACCTTGCACACAAGTGTCCAGAGCAGCATTACTTAATAGTAGCCAAAAAGTAGAAGCAACCCAAATGCTCACCGACTGATAAATGGATAAACAAAATACAGTATATCCATGCAACGAAATATTATTCAGCCATAAAAAGTAATGAAATACCAAGACATGCTACAACATGTATAAATCTTGAAAACATTATGCTAGGTGAAAGAAGCCCGTGACAGAAGCTACATAGTATATGATTCACTTATATGAAATTTTAAAAATAGAAAAATCTCATATAGATAAGAAGTAGACGAGTGCGAGGGGGTGAGGAGGAAGGAAAAGGAGTGAGTGATAACAGACATGGGTTTCTTCTTGGGGTGGTGAAATATTCTGGAATTAGGGGTAATAGTAACATGACTTTGAATGTATTAAAAACCATGAAATTGTACACATTGACATGGTACATTTTATGGCACAAATGATATCTTAATAAAATTTTAAAAAGAATTTATATACACACACAATTAGATATTAACTCTATCTTCTGGAGTACAAAAATGATATGAGACACAGTAGTTAGGAAATGCAGAAGACTGAGTACCAATGCCTGAGTGCCAGAGATACTTAGTTCTCCTTAATTTGTCTGTAGGCAGCATAGCCTCCTTCCAGGCTCCAAATGCCAAACTTCGGCTAGTGGTCCTTGCGCTTGGTGTGTCTTCTTTGCTGATAGTACAAGCTGTGACATGGTGGACAGGAAGTGGTTTGCAAAGGTATGTTCGTATCCTATGCCCCTGTAGATAAATAAGTGTAGTGATCAGTTACCAAAGGGAAAGTTGAGACCAGGAGTCCTGGGTTATAGTATTTACCTTCCATCTGGCCTTGTAGAAGTCTCCTTTTTTCCCCTTTGCACAGAATCCAGACATGAATACTTGCTGTCAGTCTTAATGTTTTGAGAATGAAGGAATTTTGACGAGTTGCCTAGGTGTTGGGCTAGATAAGTGCTACATCATGTGTATTGCTGCAAATTACCAGCCAGACTATTCCATATACTCATTCTATGAAACTAGAAAATTCAGGATGGATGTAGTTCATCGAAACCACAGAACAAGTTGTTATACATACTTTTGCACTTACAGGTACCTCAGAATCTGGGGATTCATTTCAGGACAGATTCTTCTTGTTGTTCTCCGCATATGGTACACTTCACTGAACCCAGTCTGGAGTTATCAGCTGTCCAACAGGGTGATACTGACGTTAAGTACCATCGCCACACTTGATCGCATTTCCCTGGGTAAGTAAGTGTATGCCCAGTGGATTTCGGGATTTTCTCTCTTGCATAGTTTACATTTCTGATCTGAATGTAACATGTCTTGGGAAGATAAGAATAGTCTTCTGCACTATTTCTCTATTTCAACTTTTCCTCCCTCTGAAATACTCACAGGTGCAGTCAGTAAACTGTTATCTGAGCAGAAGGCACCTTGCCCTTGCTCGTACAGGGGGTGAAAATAAAAAGCTGTGTCTGGCTTGAATCACTGTGGAGAGGGAGGTTAGGCGAAGTCCTATGCTTCCAGCAGAATTTCATACCAGTCATACCAGTGAATTGAGTGAAGTCATTTTTTTCTTTTTCTTCCTCCTCTTCTCCCTGGACAGAGCTTTCCAGGATGGGATCCTTCATCCCTCTTCCTCTGAGCCCAGTATACCTCTCACATAAAGAAAAGAGGCTTTGCTTGGGGTGATGGGCACACGATGCCATGTACAGATGATGTTTTATTGAGTCGTACACTTGAAATCTGTATGGTTCTGTGAACCAGTGTCACCCCAATATGTTCAATTTAAGAAAAAGAAGAAGTTTTTTTGTGAGCTAGGGCTGTGGGAACTATCTGGGCTTTTTATTTCCAGGAGTCAGGAGATACTTAAACTCTAAATCTGAAACTTGAAATGAAAGGAAAATCTTGTTCATTCATGCCACCATTCATACCACCTGTTTCTCTCTGGAACTGACTTTCTCCAAGATAGACTTATATCCATCTTGGATGTTGGCTTCTTATGCTAACTTGACACCCTTCTGAAAAGAAAGGAGGAGTGTTACTAGATTCTAATTAATTTGCTCCTGGCTTTTTGTGTAACTCTCAATGAGTCCCTGTTCTTTTGTAAATACAGGAGAAATCTCACAGACTCATGGAAGTGTAGAGGATTTTTGGCTCACCGTGAACAAAGTGCTCGTATAGTCCTCCTCTGGCCTCAATTTTGGCATGAGTTGGGGTTAGTGAGAATAGAGGAACATCATATGAGCAAATGGATCAAGAGAGCTTAATATGAGTCAGAAGAATTAGAACTTGGTTTAGTGCCCTAATATATGTTTTATATTTTATAAAACACTAATATCTGAACGTGGAAACTCAGGTAGCAAGTTTCACAGGTACAGCCTGATAAAAATCTGAACTTCAGGGTGTCTTTTACATTTCCTGACTTGTGTTTTCTTCTTTCTCACCTCTGTTTTAAGTTGATGTGACCCAGTTTTCGGTCCCTTCCTGCTTTTTCCCCTGTGCCCACGTTTATGTAACTCCAGAGTCCTCACCACCTTCCCAGGATAGCTGATCACACCAGGTACTTTTTGTAGTTTTATTGAGTATTCACTGGGTCCTGGGTGAAGGCTCACCCACCATAATACACAGCATATTACTCAGCACATTCAGCTTAGGTGTTTGTCTTCTCCAAAGACTGTCTGCTTACTCTCCAGGCCTCCGCCTACCCTCTGTCTTCACCACCCTCCCCTTCATCTCCATACCTCTCAGCTCTGCTCCTCCTTCTGCTGGCTCCTTTGTTGGCAGAATGGCTTTCTTCTTGTGCAATCTGGGCTGCCAGCCCCTAGGGAGTCGTTCCATCCTGCAAAGAGCTTCACGCTGTCATAAAGCATCGGCCCAACAGGCCCTCTGCTCCTACAAAGAAATTCTGCCAGCATTTCCTCCACTGGCTACATTTTTGTGCAGTAAGTCACTTATGCAGTGAGGTGAGGCCTCTTGGTTGCACAGTCCCAGAAGCATCGTCTAGTTAAGTACGCGGGCACTGGAGCCAGACAGCCGAAGTTCTGATCCCAGCTCCTCTTTCCTTGGACAAGTCACTTGTTCTCTCTTTAGGTTTTAGTTTTCTAGTGTGTAAAATAAGGTTAGTAATAGAGCCAATTTCATGACATTGCTGTGAAGACTAAATGAGCTCAAAAAAGGGCTCGGAATAGGGCTTAGCATACAGCTACCGCTCAGTCAATTCACTGTCATGACTCTGGGTACGCAGGGGCGCAGACGGCAGCCCAGTTCTTTGGTGGCGGAGCAGCCTGGTGCACTGGAAATATTCCACTCATTTGCGCCCTGAACTGCATTGGTTCCCTGAACACACCATTCACTTTTCCCACCTCTAGTTTTGTTCCTGCTGTTCAGTTCACGCGAAGCAAATGACTTGCGGCATTTTCATGTGTCGAATTCCAAGATGCTTTGTTCTCCTTAAACCATTCCTGATCCAGCCTGCCAAGAATGATCTCTCCTACCGACTAGCTCTCCACAGATTCCGCTTTGTATGGTAGTTCATGTCTCATCCCCCCTCTAAAGTAAGCTCCTTGAAGCCGGATGCTACTTTTTACTCGCTGATCGTCTGTTAAATGGAGAGGGTATGCTTTCGTGTAACTGACCTTTTCCTTTCTTACCCCAGATGGTGACTGCAGTGAGCCTGAGGGAAGGAAGAGCAGCCAGGCAGCCAAGGGGGTGGCCTGCAGGCCTCACTGGCTGTTGGCCGGGGCTGCCTTTGGCAGCCTTGTGTTCCTCACCCACTGGCTTTTTGGAGAAGTCTCCCTCATTTCCAGATGGGCAGTGAGTGGGCATCCTCAGCCAGGGCCAGATCCTAACCCATTTGGGTGAGTTTGGGTGTGGACATCAGCTGTTATGGTTGAAGAAACAAATTCCTTCTTGGTGGCACAGCTAGACCTGTGATGGCCAGATATTGCCTAGACTACCTTCTTTAGGTATCAGAAACGTGGCATGAGCTTATTGTGTACTTTGGAGATGGGGGAGCAGAAGGGCATTTGCCCTGGTGGTGCAGGGGCACTGAGGGAGGACTGAGGACTGGGCACAGCTAAGTAATGGGTTCTGGGTGCTCCTGCATGGGCATCCTGAGACTCTGAGGCGTCCCCACATAGACCATTCTCAGTGCCAGGGAAGGCATGGCACTGCCTGGTCATTTTCTCCAGACCCCCACCCCCTGTCCCATTCCAGTTATGGGAATTTGGTAGGATGAAACTGGAGTGCCCTTGTGAGGGACTGGGTTGGCAGCCTGGGCATAGATCTGCATTCTCTGCAATGGATGGAAGCTCTGTGAGACTGCTGCATCCTTGGGTGCTTTGAGACCTGCTCAAGCAGTCAAGGAGTTAGCAGTCTTGAGTTTAAGTGCTGGTCCATGTGCTTGGTCCTCATGAACCCTCGCTCTGCTTTTCCTGACACCTCTTTTCTCCAGGGGTGAGGTCCAGCCCTTCATGTTAAAAGATTGGAGGGACCTTTAAAACATCTGCCTCAGATACCTGCTGTCTCTTACAGTGCTGAAATTCCCACACCTGGATACATGTCACTGCCTGCAGAACCTTATCCCAGCAAACATCTGCGCCTATCCCAAGGTGTCTCAAGCTCAGCATGTGCACACCTAGATTCAGTAGCTCCCAGTCCCCAAACATGTTCTTCCTCCTCCGTGCCTTGTTCACTCTGCCACGTCATCCTAGAATTCTGAGTCTTCCTCATCTGCTGCATCTAATTGGGCATTAAGTCTTGTCAATCCCACTGCTTCTCTGAAAGCATCTATCCCTTGCTCCCTATCTGCAGCCTTGTCTACCTTAGCGGAGTCCTCCTCGTCTTTCACCCAGTCTTCTAATGGTCTCTCTTCAGTGTGGGGTTCTCTACACTGCCCCAGAGTGATCTCTCTAAAATGCATATCTGACTCCATCACTCTCTTGCTTAAAACCTTTCAGGGTTTTTCTCCCCTCTCATACCAAGTCGCATGAGACAGTGTTCTGAATGTATGCCAATATAATATTAGTTCCCATGGGCTCTCAACATCTCATTGGTTGTTTCGCACTCATGTTATCTCTTGGGTATACCTAGAGGTAGGAGATATTTTTCTTCTTTAGATGTGGGGTAATGACATATTAACAGTGTCAGAAGTCTTATGGCATGTCCTTTTTTGACAGAGGTGCAATTCTGCTGGGTTTGGTGAGCGGATTGACACTTTCAACTTGTTCGTGGTTCCCAGGTACCAGCCTAATCTGGTGGGTTACAGGTATGTGGAGTTTACCTGCAGGTGCCAGCCATTCAGCTTGGTTGTCTGATTTATTATATGTGCAAGCATGTGCACCTAGACCGGAAGTAGATGACCGAAACAGCAAATGTGTGCTGTTGCCAAGTGGGCTATTACGTAGAACCAGCTGCAGCCCCTATGACCCATGTCACCGTGATTGCCAGTGACAGTTGGCTCCAGATTTCACTTCTTCCTATTTCATCTCCCCTCTCCTCCTGTAGCTGTCTAATCCTGTCCTGACTATGCTGATGTGTCTCCCTCGTCTCCCAAATGACTTGTCAAAGACAGGTGTGAAGAGACTTCAGATTTACCAAAGGCCTGAGGAGACGGAGGGTGGCACGTTGCCCTGCTGCCAGACCTCCGCTGCTCTCCGAGATTGCTTGCTAACCTGGTTTGCAGGAATGCCCTCCTTTGGGACTCTGTAATGAAGCCCAATTCCCCTATCTGCTTTACACGCTCTGGTTTAGTTCCTCACCCTTCTCTCCAGCTTTGGGGTCCCTGTTGGCTTATTCAAAGACTTGGACCATCTCCTCCCGTTAGAGCCAGAGAATATTGATGAAGCTATGATACTTCAGGAGCATTCTACTTATCTTCTGCTGACTGAATTAGTCACTCTTCTGCCTTCCCTTAAAAAACAGCAGACATGTTAGAGTCAGTTTTAGTGTTTAATAAGAAAATTCTCCACTCTGTGGCAGAGCCAACAGTATGTTTGATTTCTGTGAGATGTCTTTTTACATGTTAATTAAGCAGGTGAATCAGAGGGTTGCACTAGATGCTGTGTGGTTATGGGAGCATATATATATCAGTAATAGATGTGGGTTGAATAACACGAGAAGTACATGTCTGTACACCTTAAATGCCATCACCCTTGCGTGGAGACGTTCATGTAATCCACATGGGTTGCTCGGTTAATGATGGTCCTTGTCCTCCTGGAGCTGTGAGAGCAGAATGTGGTTGTGTAGAGCTGTTTTTACTTGCTTGTGTATTTTCTGGTAGGCATTCCCTGTGGGGTCTGAGGAAGTTTGTGTGAATATTGGAGTAACCTTTCTTCTCATCTGAGAGATGCCTCATGAGATTCTTCAGGAAAAGGACCAGAGAGCTTTGGTAATGTTGAGTTTGCAATGAGCGTACGTGGCTTCTTAATCTGCATGCAAAAGGGAAAAGGAACATGGAGTACAATTGGAAGTTTGTTAAGCATTTATATCATGCCTTTGTTCATGGAATAGAAGCAAAATGCTTATAGGGCAGGTAGTTAGCAGCTTCATTTTAAACATGGGAGATATGAGGTCCAAAGACATACCAATTGTTAAAGAACAGAAAAGCTGTGACTTCTAGTGTTATCACGCTTATACTTACTCTCCCAGATAAGCAAGGTCTAACCCATGAGAGTGAAATCCAATCTAGTGTTGCAGTCTCTCTGGAGTATTAAATGGTAATTTAAAAGACTTTTGGGGCAAACAGATTCCAGACTTCTAATAGGCTCTTTGCCGTAGACAGGAGAGCAGGGCCATAAGTCAGGAGGAGCTTCATCTCCCTCTTGGGTCACCTACTCACTTGAAATAAGCTGGACTTCACACTTAATTATCTAGAGATGGGGCCCACTTTTCACTGATTCATCCCTGGAAATCACATTAAAAAGCAGCCTGTAGAAATAAATCATCTTTTTTCATTGTACAGTTAGAGTCAGAAATTCCAATAGAATTTCAGCATGGAATTAATTATGGCACAGACCAGTAGCATTTCATAAATGCAAAGAGCTTAAAATCTTGATGGCCATTAAATTAGTAAACTCAAAAATTTTGTTTAAAAAAGTGTACTAAACGCATTCATAGGACCCTGGTGTATTATACAATGTGCCTATAATTTATTGTGTGAAAAATCTGATCTTTTGAAAATGAACATGTTAGACACTATAAATTACTATTGGAGTGTTCGGTTACCACTAATTCTGTTTGGTGTCTTGGGTGTTGTGAAGATTTGGAGGAAATTACTCAGGAGACTCAGTCTCAAGCAAAAACCAGTTACGGTGAACGATGAAGTGAGAAAGGTAAAGTGACTAAGGGTGTGTGTCATATGCCACCACTGGTGTAGAAAAAGAGGATGTGTGTTTCTTTCTATGCGTAGCGTCTCTGGGAGGATGTAGGAAGAGCTGGCATTGGTTGTCCTCACGGAGGGGAACTAGCAGGTGATGATGGTCAGAAGGACTCTTCTCTACTTTTGAATTTTGGATTTTTGAATAGATAGCCTTTTAGAAAAAATACAGCTTTTGTGGAATTAAAAAAATGTAGCCTATGCAAAAAAATAGAAAGTAAATTAAAAATAAAGGGGATAACAATCAAGGGAAGTTTGAAGGGGTGTTTTCTTTCCCTCCAGATAGTTCTCTGCAGTAAGACAGAAGAAACAAAGTCATTCTGGTATCTCTAGGTTAGAATATCAAGTCAGGGCTCATTCTTTTAAAAGTTAATCATTGTAAGCTAGTAAACAGAAAAAAGAATTAATCTCACTAGTAAATATTGGCTTGGCCAAAAAGTTCATTTTTGTTTTTCCTGTAAGATGGCTCTGGTAGCACCTGGTTGTTTTCAACTTCATCTGAATTGTGAAAGCTGTCATATCAGCATGCATTGAAAAGAAATTCATCAAAATTGGTGAATCTTTGTGTAGCCATTTTAATATTGAATATGAAGAAAACATGCAACAGTTCAGCATATTATGCCTTATTATTTTCAGAAAGGTAAAAACACAACTGAAATACAAAAAAAGATTTGTGCAGTGTGCAGAGAAGGTGCTGTGACTGATTGAATGTGTCCAAAGCGGTTTGCAAAGTTTCATGCTGGACGATGCTCCATGGTCAGGTAGACCAGTTGAGGTTGATAGCAATCAAATTTAGACATTAACTGAGAACCATCAAAGTTATAACGCATGGGAGATAGCCGACATACTCAAAATATCCAAATCAATAAAGTTATTGGTAAAAATGAAAAATGTGTGTTTTATTTTACAGAAAAAAAACTAAATGAACTTTTTGGCCAACCCAATACATGTCATTTAGAATGTTATACTATTTGCATCATTAATTTAACAAAGATTTTTAGAAAAAATAATTTTCACCGGGATTAAGAGGTGAGACTTTTGGCAAGGTGCCCGGAGGAAAAGGACACTGGTACAACCTTTTGGGGAAGCAGGTAGCCACAGACTGTGACTCTTTAAAACACTTCTACCTCTTGATACAGTCATTAATTATCCTTCTAAGAATCTGTTTTAAGGAAACAATCAGAACTGTAGTAAGAGATTAATTGACAAAGAAAGATGTTCCTCATGGTTTCAGGAGCTTTATACATGGCCAATGACAGGAAAATGGATGCTTATATTGTAGTGTATTTATCCAGTGGAATAGTGTATATGCATAAAATGTTTTAGGCAAAAATTAATAACATGAGAAAGTGTTCTTGATATAATGTCAAATAAGAAGCAGAACATAATCCTTAATATATGGTATGATTTTATTTACCTAAAAAATACTCCCATATAGACATAGAAAAAGATGAGGAGAAATAACATTGGAGTATCGACCTTGGTTATCTTAGTCTTAGGCAGTTCTTAATTGATTCCTTACAGTTCTGTATTTTTTAAAATGTCTACAGTGAGTAGGCATTACATTTGTTTTATTTCAAAATGGAAATTTTTTTTTCTGTTATGAAAATAACCATTGCTGAATATAAGTGTTGGCTGGTCTCACTGTGGAGTTCAAGTCCATGAGTTGGAGGGGGCCCTCGGACCTGGCTCTCATGCTTATCTGACTGACAGTCTTTTGAAGTGGGGGGAATAGAGAGTCACTCAGCGCTGTCCTGTGATGGTGCAGGCAGAACTTACTGATGGAGGTGAGCCATGGGGCGCGAAGAAGCTGGCTGCAGCCACTGCCTGCTCCCTCCTCTGGCTTTTCTGGAGTTTCTGCCTCCAGACACTCCAGGGCAGTGAGTCTGCTGCAGACCCCCTCGAAGGATGGGTCACAATGATCCAACATCGATCGAAATGTCTAGAAAATGGCGTATTCTGTGGAAAAGTGTTGTATGGACGGTTCCAAATTGGGGTGCTGTAAGACCCTGAGATGCTTTCTCAAAGCTGATTTCACAGGAAGTGGGAGAATTGTTATATTTCCTCAGGATTGGCTCAACAAATTGGCCAACATTTACGAAGTGCCTGCTGTGGACCAGGCGGATTGCACAGCCCCCACCCCTACGAGGCTGTTGAGTAAGGAGTGAACTGCCTGTGGATTTGCTGAAGCAGCGTGTCTACAATACCGGCTCAGTCACGTCTCCCTTGGGGCCCCCGAGGTTGGGAAAGTCAGCTTACTTAATTAATGTAGGGCAAGGGGCAGTATTTAAATGGATGGAAATGCCTTTAGGAAGGTCCTTAACAAAAGCATTCTAGAAAGCACACCGACTCTACATGTTTTCCAATGTCCTGGGTCTGGCTAGTTAAATAGACATGTTTTTGGTATTACAGGTAAGTTCACTTTTTTCAGTTTTTATTGCTCTTAAAATCTTAACACAAATACTCTAAAAATGCCTTCTCTCCACCCACTATTCCTGAAGAAATATCGTTGCACTGAGAGTCACTAGACCCACATTCCATCACCAGCTGTGCAAGTCACCAGCTCTGTGACCTCTAGCAAGTCACATTAACCTCCTAGACCGCATTTTCTCATTAGAGTGAGGATTGGACCAGTATGCCCCTGAGGTCCCTCCTGGCTCTAAATGGCTATCCATCAGTCATCCTATAAGCTTATTATCCCTCCCCCCCTTTTGTTGAGAAAATGGAAGAGACTGTTACTGCCGTTCCTGTCTGATTATTTTTCTTTTTCTCTCAAACACAGGAGCGGCTTCGGCTGCGGGTCTTCTTTACTTGCCCACGTGGGCAGCCGCTGTTTCTGGCTGCGTCCTCGCCCTCTTCACAGCATCCATGTGGCCTCAAGTACTTGGACACCTGATTAGCTCTGGCTCAAGCCCTGGGAGAACCATGACCATTGCCATGGTATTTTATCTGCTAGACATATTTTTCTGTGCATGGTGCACCGCTTTTAAATTCGTCCCAGGAGGTGTCTACGCTAGAGAAAGATCTGACGTGCTTTTGGGTGAGTGCATTTGAAAGGTCTGGATTCAAGTAATAACTACTGGAAAATATCCTTCAAGACCGGGACTTAGTACTTTACATGACAAGTGGAAATGAAGAGGATGATCTTGCATTTCTCGTTAAAATGGAGTCTGTGGATTTGGAAAAACTGGAAGAATGTCTAAGTTATTACTTGAAAACAAATGTCTTCATTTGTCTGAATTTCAGTACCACGTATTACCAAAAGTCCTTTAAAGTAAGTTAGGTGTGGAAAACAAGCTTAACTCATAGTAAAGCATAAAAGAGGGACTCGGTAACACTTGTGCTGTCTGCT
>PVKM010008864.1:0-38132 GCA_004027735.1 Carollia perspicillata | reverse complement strand
GTCATCTACATCAACACCAAGGTATGTATAATAAGAAACTAAGTCCATTTGAACAGTTTTGTAAAGGTGGTTGAAGGTAGAGTGAAAAAAAACCCTTACCTGACAATTTTTTCATTGCTTTTTAGATAAAGAGGAAGGGAGAGAGAGTAACATCAATGTGAAAGAGAAACATCAATTGTTGCCTCTTGTACACACACTGACCAAGGATCAAACCTGCAAGCTTTCAGTTTATGGGACAGCACTTGAAACAACTGAGCCACCAAGGGCAGGGTGAAAATTGTTGTTCATGTACAAAGATGTTTATTTTTAAAAAGTTATTGTAAAAACTGCTAAAGAATTCTTGAAGTCTCACCCAGAAAAATTAGTAACCATACTTGTTTAGTAATATACATATTTAATGTCTATATTATATATAAACATATAAAATATATTTTATATACATATAAATATAAAATATTTTTATAAATATAAATTTAAATATAAATATATATTTCTATTTATATATATTATAAATATAAATATAAATATAAATTTTTATAAATATAAATTTATATTTTATAATATAAAATATAAATATTTTATATTATAAATATAAATGTTTATATGTAAAATATTTTATATACATATAAAATATACATAAATTTATATATACATATAAAATATTACTCTGACTTGAAGAACATGAAGATGATGATAAATCTAAGGAGCACAGTAAAACCACAGGTGTTGTATTCTTTCAAGGACTGTATGGGCCATACAAATATGATGCTAAACATTATCCTCAAATGTGTCAGCCAAATGATGAAAAGGGTTTTTTTTAATGTTTTGCCTGATGCCTCATACTGTGATAGTTCAGATTTTTCCAAAAGTAGACACAAAGGCAGAATTAAAAGGACAACAGATTTATTGTGAGGAGCCTGTGAAAATAAAGGAGAGTGGGAGCAGGTGTTGGTGGGTATCACCTTCAGACCACAATGCAAGTCTGAAATCTGTGAATAAGAAGGACAGAAGGAAGGAAGATTGTATGGAAAGAACCTTGGACTCTTGTGAAAGGCTTGGGCAGCTAATGAGGAGGCTCAGAGCAGAGATTGCACATGGGAAGCATCATGCATGGGTCAGATATGGCTTACTCTGGTAATATCTTTGCTGTGTTCAGTTGGTTTAGGGACATCCCGAATATGTGTGGTATGAGTTTGAACCTGGTAGTAGATCCTGAGGGTACAGAAACCGGATGCTGTAAGCTAACTTACCTTTGAAAAATATTTTTTGGAAGGGAGATCTGAAAGGCATATTTTCATAGCTGCCATACATAGAGAACCATACAAAAATATTTAAAGATATAAACTGAGTGAAATAAATTTCTATTTTGTAATAATTTCCATCCCAATTTGTTGTGTACCTCCCTTGAAGCTTGCTGTTCTGGAGTCTCTGCAGGAGTAACAAGAATGATAGGGAACCTGTTCCAGTTCCTCAGGGTCCAATAGTTTGCCTGAACATCCCCCTTCATCACCTGACTTCTTGAATGTCACCTTCAGCAATACAGGCACCGACTGCTTTGTCATTCCTTGTTTTTTTCCATTTCAACAGTCATCACTATCAATCTCAATTAATAATGGTTCAATAGAGAAAATTGATGTTTGTTAATTTTTTCTGAATTCTGTCATAATAATGTATTGTTCTATTTTTATGGTGTTTACTTTAAAAGTATGTTTTATATTATAGCATGCAATGTGCAAAATGTACTATTTAGTATGCCATTGTTTGCTAACCACCATATTAATTGTACAGTGACCAGAGCAATATTTTAAGTACTTTATGACTTAGTATGATAATTTGATATATATGTAGATATTTTAAATGTTTTAATTAAATTTTAGTAAATTAATTTGAGATTTTGAATTTATGTAAAGTTGTAGGGTGAAAATGACAATATTGTTTTGAAGGTCTTTGACAACTTGGAGGATCTCTATGTTTTTGGGACTGTAGGCACCAGGATATATTTTAAACTCATGAGCATCTAATCCTAGGACCTCTATTAACCTCTCCAAACAATTTCAGCTTCCACCACTTCACATCTCAGGCTTTATCCTCTAGTAATACTAAAGAGCTTGTAGTTACCTGAATGCATTATTCTATTTCAGACTGGCATTTATTTAGTTATGCTGTTCTCCATGACTAAAATGCTTCAATTTATTTCCTACTTCCTCAACCTGGTTAAATCACAGCCTGGTTAATGTGTGAACTGATTGGCTTAACTATCGTTAACTCACAATTAATGATTAAGAAATGCTTGACTTAACTATCATTTCTCCCAGTTGCCTACACATTCTTTTCTGTTCTTCATGCTCTATAGATGACTGCTGTATATTTTGTCTTCTCCCTTAGTGTTTGAGGTAAAAAATAAGGTTTCATTTTTATGTTCTAAAGAAGAGAAATAATGAAGCAAAAACATACAAATATATGTGCCATATCAAAAAATAACCTTTTTGTCAAATAGAAAAGCTTAATTTTAAAACACATTCTGCTCACAAAAAAACATTATCTCTTAATATGTTATAATTCTAAAAATATCTTATATAACTACAAATACAGTTGCAACTAGTGTTTTTTCCATATCAAGTACTTATTAAATAAATTAGACAATATGAATTAACTCATTTGTATTTATTTCATGATAACATAAAAAACATACTACTCCATGATTTCATCTTTACTAAATTTTATTTTTCTCAAAAAGTATTAACTACATAAATCTTTCCTACAAATGATGTGTAAGCTGATAATTTAAATTTATATAGTTATATATCCACATTAAAAGAGTCATTTGGGGATAACAGAAAACTTTACTTAATACTGAGGACGAATCTACAGATTCACATAAAATTTCTCTTGTCTACAACAATTGTTAATGAAAAACAGGTTAATAATCAAAATAGCTTGTTAAAAATAACTTTATTCAAAATGATTTATTAAAAAATAACTTCATTTTGTAAATGTACCATGAAGTTATATATTTAATCTGTTTATCTCAACTTTTATATAAGGTGGCAATGAACCTGATAAGGTGGATAGTGGGACTTAATTAATCAGAAAATACAGGAAGTCCTGAGCTGCTGTATATTTGTCAAAATTGGCAGAATATCCACTTCCTACAAGAAAGAAGAAGTCATATTTCACAGTTATGATACAATTACATTGTTATTTCACAGCTGTCAAAAAGCATAGTCTTGAAATATGACTCCTTAAAGTATATCTTTAAAAACTTTCTGAATGTTTTAACTAAAAGTACTTCAGACACATTAGAAATATTGTAACTGGAAGCATTTTAGAAGATTAGCTAATAAAATCTTTTATACTATTTCAATAGAATAAAAAGAGTCTATATTCTAAAATCAATAGGTAGCATACAATTCACTGTGTGCATGTGTGTGTATCAAACAGAACATATTAGGTAAGTTTACAAAATTATAGATATTTAGTTTAGCAAAGACAAACCTAAGGGTGATTCAAAATAAAAAAATATGTTTAAGTCATTGTAAGACAAAATTTAAATCTTTTTTATAGCCTCACCCATAGTTTAGACATAAAATGAAAGACATATAGATATTACATAATATGAAACATGAGGATACTGGGACAAAGCAATATACTCTTACAATAATGAACAGAAATGAAGCTAATTATGGTATAGAAAATGTATGCCATAAATCCTCTACAATTATTAAAAATGGACTGCAAGTTAAGCTTTGAACTTTCTAATAGACAATAGACAGAAGCATAATTAGATAAAAGATTTACGGTGCCCATGATATATATAGACCAGATTATTAGACCCCAGGCAGTATTTCCTGGTGCTAAATTCTGACAAAAATAATTCCAATGGGTTATTAAAATAAGTCACTCTGTAATGAGTGGATCACCTCTTCCATACCTAAAACAATGCTGTTGTAGCAAGCAGCCTCTAAGATGAAATCAAAGTAAAAAGGGAATTTTAAAAAAGGAAACACAAAGGTAGCCTAAAATTATTTGTTTTGTCACTTTAAACTTATTCAGTTTATAGAAAAATATTAACTTTTAATAATAATCATTTTAAAGTATAATATTTTCAAAGTATCATATGATGGCTAATGCATTGTAGGCTGCAACCAATTCCTTTTCACTAACAGGAAATGAGTTTTATATTTCTGAGTATTAAAGACATGCTTAGGAAACTAAGGTTATGATTTTGAAGAAATAAAGTTGACTCTGTTTTAAACAGAGGTGAAACATCATTGGCCAAACTGTATTTCAATAAACAGTAATGCTATATTATACAACTATAATAAGTAAAAATGAAAACAGTAGAATCACATCACAGTATCAAATTCGTTGCTCTGTGAATTTCTATAGAATTGAAATTTTAGCATTTTCCCAAACTACTATAATCTTGGCACTGTTTTTTTTAAATTATGCAACACACTGTAATCAAAACTGGGATAGATTAGGCTCAGGTTGGTCAGACAGAGAAGCAGCTAGAGAATTAATAAACATAAAAATTAGTTAATGAATATGAACACATACCTATGAATAATCACCTTCAATGTAAATGGATTAAATGCCCCAATTAAAAGACATAGGGTAGCTGAATGGATAATCAAAAAGACCCGTATATATGCTATCTATGAGAGACTCGCCTCAAAGAACACACACAGACTAAAAGTAAAAGGATGGAAAAAGATATCTCATGCAAATAAAAACACAAAAATAAACTGGGGTAGTAGTATGTATTATATCAGGCAAAATAGATTTTAAAACAACAAATATAGTAAGAGATAAAGAACACCACATAAGGATAAAAGGATCAATCCGACAAGAGGATATAACCCATGTAAACATTTATGCCCCCAACATAGGTGTACCTAAGCATATAGAACAAATATTGACAACATAATGCAGTCACAGTAAGGGATTTTTAAGACCCCATTGACATCAATGGATAGGTTATCCACATGGAAAATCAACAAGGAAACAATGTCCTTAAATGACACACTAGATCAGATATATTAAATTGTCATTTTCAGAGCGATTCATCCCGAAGCAAAATATACATATTTTCAAGTGCACGTGAAGTCTTTTATAGGATAGAATACAGGTTAGTCCGCAAAACAACTCCAAGTAAATATAAGAAGACTGAAGTCATATCAGGAATCTTCTCTGACCACAATGGTATGAAACTAGAAATCAATTACAGGAAAAAACTGAAAAAACACACACACACACACACACAGAGGCTAAATAATATGCTACCAAACAATGAGTGGATCAACAGTGAGGTCAATGAAGAAGTTAGAAGTTACTTTAAGACTAATGAAAAAGAAAACACAGAAACCCAAAAACCTATGGGCCACAAAGAAAAGCAATTCTAAGAGGAAAATTTGTAGCATTACAGGCCTACCTCAGGGAACATAAAAAATCTCAAGTAAAAAATCTACCCTTACATCTAGATAATTAGAAAAACAACAACAAACAAAGCCCAGAGTGACTAGAAGGAAGGAAATAATAAAGATTAAAGGAGAAATAGGCCCTGGCTGGTATAGCTCAGTGGATTGAGCACAAGCCTGCAAACCAAAGGATCATGGTTTGATTCCCAGTCAGGGCACATGCCTGGGTTGCAGGACAGTTCCCAGCAGGGGATACAAGAGCGGCAACCATACATTGAAATTTCCCACCCTAACCCTTCCCCTCTAAAGATAAATAAATAAATAAATAAAAGATTAGAGGAGAAATAAATGACATAGAGAGTAAAAAAAAATTAATGAAATCAAGAGCTGGTTCTTTGAAAAGATAAACAAGATCAATGACATTTAATGGCACTCATAAAGTGAGAGAACTCAAATAAATAAAATAAAAAATGCAAGAGAAGTAACATTAACCACACAGAAATGGAAAGGATTATAGAAAATATTATGAACTGCTACATGCCAAAATATAGGACAACCTGGAAAAGTGCGTAAATTACTACAAATATACAATCATTCAAAAGTGAATCAGGAAGAATCAGAAAATCTGAGCAAACCAATTATAAATAATGTAATCAAAGCAGTAATAATAGTAATAGAAACAACCAGCAAACAGAAGTCCTGGACCAGATGGCTTCACAGGAAAATTTTATCAAACAATCAAAAAACAACTAACACCTATGCTTCTCAAATTCCAAAAATTTCAAGAGGAGGGAAAGATTCCTAGGCTCATTTTAAGAGGTCAGCATTACCTTAATTCCAAAACAAGATAGGCACTACAAAGACAGAAAATTATAGGTCACTATCCCTGATGAACATAGATGTAAAAGTCTTTTTGTTTTAAGAATTTATTTATTTATCTTTAGAGTGGAAGGGAAGGAGAGAGGGAGAGAAATATCAATGTATGGTTGCCTCTTGTGCGTCCCCTGCTGGGAACTGGCCTGCAACATAGGCACGTGCCCTGACTGGGAATCGAACCGAGATCCTTTGGTTCACAGGCCCATGCTCAATCCACTGAGCTATACCAGCTAGGGTGATGTAAAAGTCTTTAACAAAATATTAGCAAACTGGATCTAGGAATAACTTAAGAAGATCATACACCAATATCAAGTGAAATTTATTCCTGGGATGCAAGGTTGGTACAATATTAGCAAATCAATTAACATGATGCACCCCATAAACAAAATGAAGGATAAAAATCACATGATCATTTCAATAGATGCAGAAAAAGCATCTGATGTAATCTGGCATTTGATATAATGTATGATAGAAACTCCCAGCAAAGTAGAAATAGAGAGAACATACTTCAACATAATAAAGTCCATATATGAAAAACTCACAGCTAACATTTTATTCAATAGGGCAAAACTGAAAATGTTTCCTTTAATATCAGGAAGAATACAGGGTTGCCTGTTTTCACAATTCTTATTCAACATAGTACTAGAAGTTCTAGCCATAATTCACAGCTAAGTGGAAAGAACAAAAGGCATTTAAATTGGAAAAGAAGTAAATTTCTCATTGTTTGCAAGGAATACATAACGCAGTATAGAGAACTATAAGGACTCCAACAAAAATCTACTAGAGCTAATAATGAATTCAGTAAAATAGCATGATACAAAATTAATATTAAGAAACAGGTTGCTTTTTATATAGCAACAAGTATCAGAAAAAGAAAGTAAGTAAACAATCCCATTTATAATTTCACCAAAAAATATACTTAGGAATAATTGTACCTAAGATGTAAAAGACCTGTACCTGGAAAACTATAAGACACTAAAGAAAGAAATCAAGGAAGATACAAATAAATGAAAGCCAATACTGTGTTCATGGATAGGAAGCATTAACATCATTAAAACATCTATACTATCTTAAACAATCTATAGATTCAATATAATCCCTGTCAAATATGAGTGGCATACTTTGCATAACTAGAAAAAAGACCAAAAATTTACATGAAAGCACAAACAAATGAAAAAGCAAATAGCCTCAGCAATACTGAGAAAAAAGAACAAAGTTGGAGATACCATGCTACCCAATATGAAAGTATACTACAAGGCCATAGTAATAAATACAGCCTAGTACTGACATAAAAGCAGACATACAGATAAGTGTCACAGAATAGGGAGGCCATGAAAAGACCCATATCTATACGGTCAATTAATATTTGACAAATGAAGTAAGAGCATACGATGGGCTAAAGACAGTCTATTCAATTAATGGTGGAAATATTGGACAGATACATGCAAAAAAAAAAAAAAAAAGAATCTACACCATCTCCCAATACCTTATAGAAGGATAAACTCAACTGGATTAAAGAATTAAATACTAGACTTAAAATCATGAAAATCACAGAAGAAAACATAAATAATAAAATCTCAGACATTTCTCTTAGCAACATTTTTTTCTGATATATCACATTGGGCAAGGGAAATCACAAAAAAAAGATAAACAAATAGGACTACATTAAACTAAAATGTTTTTGTGCAGCAAAGACAACAACCAAAGAAATGAAGAAACAACCTACTAAATGCGAGAACATATTTACCAATAATACATCTGGTAAGGGTTTAATATCTGAAACTTACAAAGAACTCATACCACTCAAGACCAAAAAACAAACAATCCAATTAAAAAATGGGCAAAGGACCTGAATAGGCACTTCTCCAAAGAGGAAATACAGATGGCCAATAGACATATGAAAAGATGCTCAGCCTCACTAATTGTCAGAGATGTGCAAATTAAACCACAACGGTGTATCATCTCATGCCTGCGAGAATGACTATCATCAATAAGTCCACAATGACAAGTGGTGGAGAGGATGTGAAGAAAAGGGGACCCTAGTGCCCTGAGGGTGGAAATGCAGATTTGTTCAGCCACTATGGAAAACATAATGGAGTTTCTCCAAAAAATTAGAAATGAATCTGTGTTATAACCCAGTGTTCCCACTTCTGGGGATTTATCTGTAGAAACCCAAAACACTAATGTGAAAGAATATATGCACCCCCATGTGAATGACAGCATTATTTACATTAGCCAAGCTATGGAAGCAACCCAAGTATCTATCAATAAATGAGTGAATAAAAAATGTTGTATATAAATATAATGCCTTAAAAAAAGAAATCTTACCATATGAGACAGCGTGAGTGAACCTAGAGGATATTATACCATAAAATAAATCAGTCAGAGGAAGACAAATACCAAATGATTTTACTTGTATGGAGACTCTAAAGAACAAAATAAACAAAACTATTTAAACAGACTCTTACACACAGAGGAAGAACTGGTGGTTGCTGGAGGGTACAGGGAGTTGGGCCACTGGGGGACAGAGGTGAAGGGACTAAGGAGCACGACTTGGTAGCTATAAAATAGTCATGGGGAAGTCAATACAGCATAGGGAATAAAGTCAATAATATTGTGATAACTATACATGGTGCCACTGGGGTGTGGAGCTACCAAGGAAAATGCTATGTACAGTGTATGGTTGTCTAACCACAAAGCTGCACTCCTGGATCCAATACATAACCAAAAAATAGCTAATAAATAAATTCACAACTGAAAGAAATTCTTGCACAATTCTAGAAGTATAAAATACCCCTGATATATTTTATTTAGGTTGATTTTTTAAAGCAGGGTTTAGTAAGAATATTGTAAAATGTCTGGAAAATACTGATTTGTTCTATTATTTAAGTTCATAGTCCTTATATCCTTCACGACTAAAGATATGCACAGTGGTGATGATTTAGACCTGAAAGTTATATTCACAGAGACCTGGAGTGAACAATATATATTAGTTAGTGGATACCATCAGTGTGTTACTGCTATCAGGGCTGATTTATAATTTCTAGGTCTAGTCTTAAGAACTAGTCAGGAAAGCATTTCTATACTTAAAACAAATTGCTGGTTTTCCTATACAATTGGGTCTATTAAGGACATATGTGTCTTTTTCAAAAAGTTATTTTAAAGTTAAAAATCCATAATTTATTAAAACAATTTTAATAATGAATCTTTTGCTAAAAGCAAAAACAGCATAAATGTAATTAGATAAACTAAGTAACCATTGAAACAAAGCCCTGTAGTAATGAGAACAAGGAGAATGAGGAGAGCACATTCTAACATCTGTGTGGACTTTTCCCAAATTTAGTCAGATAAGAGTTACTGCTTGATGAGCAGAAAATGCAGCATTCAGTTTTGAGCTTGTTGGAATACTAGAAACAGTAACAATCCTCTAAAGAAATGAGATCTACACAGAACATACAACTCATTTATTTTTTGTGCCATTTGTGTGAACTGACTTCTATTAGAGTTGACAGGGCTTATTTTTTTCTCCCCCAAGTTCAATGAAAATGGTTTTCTCTCAAATTGTTTGTCACAACCTTTGGACACACGAAGCCTAGGGAGAGGAAAGTAAACATAGGTAAACACACATTTATCAATCTTTTGATGTTACAAACCACTCAGGCAGGTGCGTGTATGTTTAGCAGACTAGTAGAAGGATATTAGTCTTTTACTTCTAGGTCACCGGCACAAGCCTACTCTTCCAAAATATATGAATCGCTGGGCTCACTGGATGGTGATATGTCACGGGGAACACAGAATGCAGCAACAAATAGTTTTAGCAATTAACAAAACAAAATCAATTGATTAAATAACTATGCTGATGGATCACATTTAAATTTTATAATGATTTCTTTACTTAAAGCACCTGTGTCTTTTTGTGGACTGAAACAAATTGGCTTAGTTGGCTAAACACCTGGTAATAAATGCAAAGTCCAAGCAAGCTCTCAGAGCAATTTAGCATTTCTCACTTTCCCCCTATATCTGTCCCAGTCTTGGACAGTTATCTACTATGTCTGCAAAACTGTTTAGGTTGACTGAGCAATTACACAATTATTTGAACTTGTAGACAACTATAGTTGAACAACAATAAAGTAATTTTTTAAAAAAGAAAGAAAAATTGTAAAACAAAAAATAAATAAGTAAAAAACAATCTAATATTATCTTCTTAGTGGCTATGTATTATGTCTATGTGTCCTGTTTTCCCTGTAACTAAAAGTGATTTTTAGCCTTTAACCTTTTTTTCACCTCCAGACTTCTATCATCCACTAACAATGCCATTTGTCCACAGTAACCCCAGAGCGATAGCTTTTTTATTTTCATTAGCGGTTGGTCTTTCTCTTATTGACAAATCCCATACTACATAAGCAGGACATAGTACTTAACACCAAAGTTCAATTATGATTGTTCTACTCTTTTCCCGGTCTTCATTGTTCACAAAGATAATCTCAGTACTAAAGAGTGCTGTTCAGTGCTTTGCATACTATTTTGCTCCTTTTTAAAGGTTTGTTTTCCTATGTTTCCTGTAGGCATAGTATTCTACACCTCAGTGACGTAAGGTTGTTTGTCATACTGCTCCACTCCACCTCCTGTCCCCGTTCACACTCTTTTCCTTCTTAACACTTTTTGTACAGCTTCCTTTTTCTCTCCACATTTTTTACCTGGTAAAATCCTAGCAGTTAGGGATAGGAAAAATAAAATAGAATCTTTATAGTATAGCCTTATTCTGTTCCCCCTGGCAGGAGTATCATAAAGAAGTTGTATACTTGGCTGCTATTTGCCACTAGTCTGCAAACTGATTCAGAAAAAGAACCTTATAAAAATCTTAAGGTAGCTACTTAAAAATAAAGCTAAATCTGGAAAAGTTTTGCATATATATATATAACTTCAAGGAATAATTTACTTAAATATTATTTTATAATGCCTAGTAATTTTATATGAAATTATTAGATACATAATAAGTATCCAAAAATATTTTAAAGACATACAAAGCTATGAAAAAAGTGTAACTCTAGAGAAGAGATGTGTGTGATGTGTGTTCTGGCCCAGATGGTGTAACACAAAACAGATTTACCTCCTACTAGAGATAATACAAACCTGGACCAAATATTTGAAACAATATTTTTCAGATATCAGGAGAGGAAGCTGTATAGGATGCTAAATAGAACAGGGGGAAATCAAAAAGGTGAATCCTATGAGTGCCAGAGGCTCACTACATTGAGTGTGTACCCATGCTATAATGCAGGAAATGAAGCCAAGCCTGGCACTGTCTCTAAGATGAGGAGATCAATGTAGGGACCCAAAGAGTGAAGGCAGCAAAAATTGCCCAGGCAGAGTGTTGGTGATAAGACATCTATACGGAGACAGTGCAGGAGCTCTGCAGAAGGTTCCCTGGAGCCGCGACTAATTTCTGATGAACTCATCTGTTTATGGAATCTCCACTATGGTATGGAAAGAGCCAAGTCAAAACATTAGAGAGAATAAACGTAAGAGTTTACACAGAGCTGGATATAATCCCTGTCCCTACAGTAAAACAAACAAAAACAAAACAAAACAAAAAAAAAAAAAAAAACAAGGTAATTAAGTAGGCATCAGGTACAGCACTAAGTAATATTTTGGCTCTTAATGGGAGAAAATTACCCATGACAAAGGTGCAATGGTACCATACAACAAACCTTAGGGCAAGATTTAAAGTGGTCGAACAATTCAAAACAGTATAACAATATTCCAAGACAAGACTGTTAATATAAACACACAAAAATCCATGACAAACAAGTTAAAATTTATAACATCTGGCATCCAATAAAAAACTAGCAGGTTCAAAAAGCAAGTCAATACAACTTTTAATGAGCTATATCAATCAACAAAAACAAATATATAAATGAAAAAGAGAAAATAATTAGTAAACAAGGATATTAAACCAATTATTACTACTATATTTCATTTGATCAAAAGGGCAGAGAAAAGAATAAGAAAGCTATATCTAGAAAGATACAAATTTACAAAACCAAGCTCCTAGAGTTGAAACTAAAATATCACATACTATTGCTATTATGAAACACTGCCAGAACTTCCAACCAAGATGGAGGCATAGGTGGAAATACTGTGCCTCTTCCCACAATCAAAATTAAGGACAACAAAGATTTAGAAACAAAAACACAATTAGAACATACAGAAAATTGAACTACAGAAGTCCGACGACCATTCGACCAGACCAGTAAGAGGGGCAGAGTTGGCGGTCGTGGCAGGGAAAGGCTGTGGCTGCCAGACCCAGGAGCATAGGCGGCACGGGGCTAGCAGACCCTGGATGAGGGAGGAAATGAGCAGAGGACGAAGGGTAGTTGGCCAACTGCAGTCACACATTTGCGCGCAAATAAACTAGGCAAGAACGGGCAGTGAGACGGATCTCACAGCCCAGGGCCCCACGAATGGGAAAAAAAGCCTAAAACCACCAATTGAAAAGGTGCCAGGAGAGACAAATTAGATGAAAAAATGAAGGCTACACTAAGTGAAATGAAGGAAAATGCACAGGTAGTCAATAGTGATAGGAAGGAAACTGGGACTCAAATCAATGGACTAGACCAGAAGGAAGAAAGAAACAACCAAACAGAGAAGAATGAGGAAACAAGAATTCAAAAAAATGAGGAGAGGCTTAGGAACCTCCAGGACATCTTTAAACATTCCAACATCTGAATTATAGGGGTATCAGAAAGGGAAGAGGAAGAGCAACAAGTGGGAAACTTATTTGAAGGAATAATAATTTGGGAAAGGAGAACTTCCCCAATCTGGCAAAGGAAATCGACTTCCAGGAAGTTCAGGAAGCTCAGAGAGTCCCAAAGAAGGTGGATCCAAGGAGGACCACACCAAGGCACATCATAATTACATTTCCCAATATTAAAATGAAGAAGAGAATTCTAGAAGCAGCAAGAGATACGGGGTAGTCACTTACAAAGGAGTTCCCATCAGACTGTCAGCTGATTTCAAAAAAGAGACCTTACAGGCAAGAATGGGCTGGAAAGAATTATTCCAAGTCATGAAATCCAAGGACGTACATCCAAGATTGCTCTATCCAGCAAAGCTTTCATTTAGAATGGAAGGACAGATAAAGTGCTTCCCAGATAAGGTCAAGTTCAAGGAGTTCATCATCACTAAGACTTTATTATATGAAATGTTAAAGGGACTTATCTAAGAAAAAGAAGATAAAGAATATTAAAAGTGAAAAGACAGAAAACTCACAGTTATTAACAACCACACCTAAAACAAAAGCAGACTCACTGGACACCTAAAACAGGAGCAGAGGCACAGAAATGGAGATCACATGGAAGGTTAGCAACAGGGGAGTGGGAGGAGGAGGCGGAGGAGAAGGTACAGAGAACAAGTAGCATAGATGGTGGGGAGAAAATAGACAGGGAGAGGGCGAGAGTAGTGTGGGAAATGTAGAAGCGAAAGAATTTATGACACATAGGATGAACTAAAGGGGGGAGTGTGGGTGGGAGGGGGTGTGCAGGGTGGAGGGGAATGAAGGGGGGAAATGGGACAACTATAATGGCATAATCAATAAAATATATATTAAAAAAAGAAACATTGCCAGACAAAAGATTAGTCTACTTGATATATATTAATAAAATTCTTCAACATTAAAGTAGAGAAAATATGAAGAGAAACAGAGCATTAGTGACTTATGAAACTTCACTTGACCTATAAAATGTAATTGGAGGTCTGGAAAGAAGTTATACAGGAAAACAAATACTTGAGTAAATAACCAAATCTGTTTTAAATGAATAAAAAACATAAACCTACTGATCTAGGTTCAATGTGAACCCAATGACAAAAAACTTGAAAAATACTAGACTAGCAAACATCATAACCAAATGACTTAAAATTGGTGCTATTTGGAAAAATACTAGTGGCTCCTAGTTAAAGGGACATAAATCAGTGAGCAAAAATAAGCATGATAGCAGATTTCTTGTTGGAAACCATACAAGCCAAAAGATAGTTGACCAATATTTTAAAGTACTGAAGTAAAACTAATATTGATTCTTTACAAAAACACCAACAAAAATTATATCTAGTCAAAGTATCTTTCATAAATCAATTTAAATAGAAGTATTTCCATAATGACAGCGCACAGTCCTCTGAAAAGTTGCTCTTCCATAAAAACAATGAGAACTTTGGTAAAAATGATCAAAATCAGCTTTTACAAAACTCTCAAAATTAATACCAGGCTTGCAACAATCTGAGAAGCACTTATTCAACAAAATTAGATCTCTTTGTAACAACAGTGAGTTTGGTGGTGTTTTGATTTAGTTTGCCCCATCCCTCTTCTCGGGCTTTGTGAAACCTGGTAAAGCAGCAAGCTTGCAAGCTTGTAACTGTGATTAAAAGCAAACACAGGCAACAAAATGGGTTTGGAGCTCACTTAAAAATATCATCACCAGAAAACTTTCTCTACTTGAACTTTCTGGAAACACCCTATAAAAATAACAAAAAAAATATAGAGAGTTAGACTTTATTTAACTTGACTCACAGCTTATTTAGGGTAAAAAAGCACGAAACATTGGCTATCTGTTGAAAATAATATGTGATAATTGTTTACAAGGGCAGCTATTTGAGGCAGTGATGTAAGGCAAATAAGAGTCTAGCCACAAACTTAATATTATGATCTGGAAAATGAGACATCTATAGGTGGCTGAGAACTCCAACACATACCCGGGATTCGGGGGACACATGCAAGAATATGTTTGTGCACAGGATGTATTTAAAAAGCCCTGCTATCTCACCTCTGACTGATTTCTGTGAAGCAGGATGTAAAAGCTAAGGCAGAACTGAAACCACCCTAGTGTGAAAGCATGTCCTAACGTGCAGATAGACCCTCAGCAGAAAGTGGGGGACTCTTTGGTTTAAAGGACTTAATAAAATCTCCGTAAAATCACTAGCTGGTCACTAAACTACTCAGTGGCCACACAACAGAGATTTCAGTGGCCACACACAACAAAAGAGCTCAGATTTTGAAAAATCAGGCCATAAAAGTCACTGAACAATCAAACAGCAAGAGCACACAGGGAATAAAAGCCCACACTATAAATAACAAGACATTGATAGAAAGGAGAAGAAAGGGAAGGAATCTGAGTTCCAAGGCTGCTACATTATACTTTTTAAATTTCTTATAACAACAAAATTATAAGACATGAATAGGATGAGGAAAATATGACCCACACAAGGGGGAAAAATACAACACACTGTAGAAGCTGTTCATAAAGAAGCATATATGTTGGGTTTAATTTAATATATATGTTTGTGTGTGTGTATTAATTATAATTATGTTCAAAGAACTAAAGAAAACAGTGTCTAAAATATTTTTTTAATGTATAAGATCAATATCGTACTATATAGATAACATCAATTAAGAGAAACTATCACCCTGGCTAGTGTGGCTCAGTGGATTGAATGCCAGCCTGCAAACCAAAAGGTCACTGGTTTAATTCCCGGTCAGGGCACATGTTTGGGTTGCAGGTCAGGTCCTTGGTTGGGCGCGTGCAAGAGGAAACTGATCGATGTATCTTTCTCACTTGCTGTTTCTCTCCCTCTCTTTACCTTTCCTTCCCCTCTCTCTAAAAGTAAACAAGTAAAATCTTTAATAAAATATTTTTAAAAATCTTTAAATAAAAATAACCAAGTAAAAATCATGGAGTTAAAAAGGAAAGTAATAGAAATGAAACGTTCACTAAAGGAATGAAGTATAGGTGGTTTGAGCTGTCAGAAAACAGATTCAGAAAATCTGAAGATAGGCCAACTGAGATAATTCAATGACAACCATTATTTAAAAAGAATACAGACAAATGAATGGAGCATGTGACCTGTGGGATACTATCAAGCATACCAGCATAAACTAACCAGAGTCTAAGCAGAGGATTGAAAGCAGCAATAAACTATATGTAGAATTTTTCTTAGACTGTTCATGCTGCCATCAAAAACAACTATGGACTGAATAGCATAGACAACAGACAGGTGTTTTTCACAGTTCTGAAGGCTGGAGCATGCAAGATCCAGGCACCTGCAGACTCTGTCCTGGTGAGAATTGACTTCCTAGTTCATGGACAGCTGTCGGTATCTGTGTCTTCACATGGTGGGAAAAACAAGTAAACACTCTGGGGCCCCGTTTAGAAGGACATCAGTCCTATTTCCAGGGCTCTGTCCTCATGGTCTAATCACTTCCCATTGGCCCAATCTCCCAATATGATAGCACTGGAGGTTATATTTCAACACATCGATTTTGAGGATACATATTCAGTCTATGGAAAGGATATAATGGCTGGAAACTTTTGAAATTTGATAATAAATACTAATATTTTACACAGCCATGAAGCACAAGAAAGTGTAAGAGAATTACATCTATGTATATCATAGTAAAATGTCAATAAAAAAAAGTCTTGTGATTCACTCACAAGATATAGTGAAATAAAAATATGGCAACAATAGTCAGAAGTTTGGGAAGGTTGGTGTAGAAGGATAACTTAAGATGTGTGTATTATATCTGAAGTGGTAAATTTTCCTTTAGCGTGGAAATGACAGTAATCAAATCAAAATGACAGTAATATCAATTATAAATAGATGTAATAAATTAGTGCGAATCTCTGTCAATATTTTAGCTTTGTGACCAAAGAATAATGTGTCAGGTTAGTTACATTTAAAAAGCTTAACTGGGTCTCTAAAATAGAAAAAAATCTGGTTCATTCTTATTGTGTTTACTTTAATGTGTTAGCTTTACCTAAAACCTGCTGGGTAAACTAGATCTGAAATTTGAATCATATTGTGTCACTTATCCATAATACCAGTTTATATTAGAAGCTCAGAGATGAAATAAAATTCTTAGATCATTCAGTTGTCCTCCTCCACAACTGCATTTGTGATGTGGATTCCTTTCCTTTACACAAGGTGTTTCTTACTGTAGTAATGGAAAACAAGCAAAGCATAAAGTTCCCTTCCTATGCATCGTGTTCCTAACTCACTGAATTGGGGGTGGGATGGGTTGGGGGAAACAGGATAAGTAAAACATTTTCTGGTTAATACAATTAAAAGGAGCTTATTGAAAGAATATATAGGGATATAAAAATTGAGGAAACATTAGTAAATAATTCATAATCATTTTGAGATCCAAATAGATTAGTAGACTAACATCAGTTCCTATTATTTAATAATGAATTATAGTTTTATATATGTGAAGTCAAGATAATAGATAGCCATTCTTACTTTTGTACTAGATATTAGCTATGTTCAAATACTATTCCACCATTTATTTTGTAAACTTCATGAAATTATTTAATCTATCTGTACTTCAGTACCCATATGTGAAATAACAAGAAATGATAGTAATAAACTCACAGGATTGTTTTAAAATGCATTAATTACCTATTGTTTTGTTACACATTACCACAAATTTAGTAGATCAAATTGACATATATTTACTATCCTAATAGTTTCTGTGAGTCAGGAGTCTGGACATGGGTCTTCTCTCCATTCAGGGTCTCATAAGGTTGCAGTCAAAATGACCTGGCTGTGTTCCTATCTGGAATTTGCTATCTTCTCCAAAGCTCATGTAATTGTTAAGCTAAATTCAGCGTCTGTGTGTATGAGACTGAGGTCCTTTTTTCTTGGTGACGGTCATCCTAAAACTGCTCTCAATTACTGAAGGCCTCTGGCAATTCCTCGCCAGGAAACCCTCTCACAGTCTCTTTCATAAGCTCTCTGATAACACGACAGCTTATTCCTTCAAGGCCAGCTAGAGAATCTCTTAAATCTGCTGAAAAGCAAATCTTATCTAGGCAAAAATAATCACAGGAGGAACTGCCCTTTGGTATTTCTCCCGGCTAGCAGCAAGTCAAAGGTTCTGCCCACTTAAAGGGAAGCAGACTCTGGAGGGTGGTTACCTTAGGGTGTGTCTAACACGTGAGGATTAAATTAACATTTTTTGGCCTCATTCTATTTGGCCAAAGAATGTTCTCAATAATTCTAGCTCTTAGCTGTTACTGCTGTTGTTACCTAGTGAAATTTTCTAGTCTCTATTATATGCCTCTGATTCCGTCACAAACCCAGTTGCTTCAACTGCTTGGCTGCTGTAAAAAAAAAAAAATTTTTTTTACATTGTTTTCTGAAAGTCTGTCTTTTTCTTGGCCACTGGTCTCTGGTTCCTTCTTTATGTAGGTAAACTCTTTTCATTCAGGTGATAACTGATGAAAAGATACCAATTGCGAGGTAAATGAAGCACATGTCTTTAATAGGATAAAAGGTACAATAGTTTATCTTTATAAACCCTGTAAAGATGGGGACTGTATACCACAGTGGACAAAACAGCACACTCCCAGCTAGTGATGTCATTGTCTGGTTTTTCCATCCCCTGGAAGTCAAAAGTTGATTTGACAAGTTTAAAAGGTAAAGAACCAGTCAAATTCTTTAACTGAAGGGTTGAAAAGACAGGGTTAAATCCTGTGGCCACTATCAAACAAGTGAGGGCACAGAGCAATTGCAGTCACGCATCACTTACAATATATAGTAGGCATGAATATATCTTTCTCTGGGAATATTCACCTCCAACACTCCTTAGCATGGGAACTTGTCTGTACAAGCATAAGCACCATTCTGTAGGCTGTATTATTGCAGGTGAGAGCCTCTGAGGTTCCCCCCGAGGTTCCATCATAAGTAAGAATGAGTCTCCCAGGACCCTAAAATCCAGTACTTTAAGTCAGCAATATATCTCCTTGTCAGTAATTTCCTAAAGTTGCCTTCTCACATCATCTTTTTTCTTTGTAAACCTTCCATAATAATAATATATCTGTTAGCACCCCACACTATGTTTTTTACTACCATGACAATACCTACATGAAGTATCAAATGGGGTAATGAGATTGGAAAAGCAGTATCAGGTAAATGAACCATGGTTTTCTGCACTCCATTAGAGAGTTTCATACTGCATAAAAAACTAAATAATCTCTTCCTCACCTTTCTGGAAGAACATGTGTTGCTTTATAAGTAAATTGATTTGCTGATTTGTGCATAATCTTTAATCACGTGTAACTTGGATATTTGTTTTCTATATTTTGGGGAGCTCTATAGGGGTTATCATTTTAAGCTACCAAATCAGTTACAGAGTCGATGTTATCAGAATATTCATTCCACCTGCATTTTGTCTTATAGCACTGCATTTGTAATTATACTACTATCAATATAATTCAACATAGAAGTAATTTGCTTTATCCCTGCTTTTTTATCCCTATACGAGATAGAAAGAGGGCTACACAGACAAAAGAGCCCAAGTTTCAGTGATTACATTCCAAAATATTTGTGGGGTCACTACCATTAACTGATTATAAAACTAGAGTTCTGTACAGAAATGAGTTGCAAAGCAGCTCTCATTAATTACAGACTGTAGATTGCCCATGGGCATTAGCCTCTGATCTGCAATCTGGATCATTCTTACTAACTGCATATTTAACATAAATATTTACTCTGGCTACCTAAATTGGGAAGCTAATGTAGACTGCATTTTTATTTTGTATTTTTGATTATTCTGAGTTTTATACCTTTTCCATATTTTTTATTTTAGTTTCATATTTTAGGATTCCAGACTACACAGTTCTGGTTTTATTTCTGTTGTTATAAGGATGATCTCTCTCCCTAATCAGGATTCTGTCCGGTGGTACCAAAATTTAATATTATAATTAGTCCAAATTTATACAACTTCTTTTTTTTTTATTGTTATTCCAGTACAGTTGTTTCCACCTGTGGTCAGGATGGAGACAACATATTATATGTCCATAAGTCTTTTAGTTAGTAAATAAAAAAAATAATATCTTTTGGTACTGCTGTATCAGTTTCTTTATTGCTGCTATAACTGATTATCACAAATTTAGCAACTTAAAACATTGCATGTACTATTTCATGGTTATGGAATAGTCTAGATCTCACATACTAAAAGCAAAGTGTTGTCAGGGTAGCATTTATTTCTGGAAGTTCTGGGGAAAACTGTTTGGAAAGTATTTCAGGTTGCTTATAGAATTTCATTTCCTTCTTTGAATCTCTCCAGCTTCTTCCGCCTCATCTCTCCTCTGTTTTCCTCTTCTGTTCCATTGTATCTGACTTTTTAAGCATTCCTGATTACATGAGACCCATTCAGGTAATCCAGGATAATCTCTGTCTTTTAAAACAGGCAAAAAGGAAAAGGGACTCATGGACTTATACAACAGGGCTGTGATTGTGGGGGGAGGGTGATATAAGGGGCTACATGGTAATGGAAAATAAATTACGCTTAAAACTTAAAAAAAATAAAAAATAAAGTAGGCTAGTAAATGACCTTAAATGCAGCTGCATAAATCCCTTCACACCACAACCTAAATTGGTGTTTGACTGAAAAACTAGGTTATGCAAAACTTGGGGAACATCTTCAGAATTCTGCCTGCTACAGCAACATTAAAATGTAAGTATTAATTATATTTTTCCCTAAAGAACCATATCATATATAACTCAGATTCCTTATTGAGGGTGTTGAAAGAGTACCCCATTATTCCCAAAAGACAGAAGGAACCCCAGAGTCGTAATCTCCCTTTTTATAATTGACAGAATGATTTTTTCCTTTGATCCTATGAGTTTAGAGAAAGGAAGAGTTTATTTCAGTTATTTTTTAAACTGGGTTTTCTCACTCTCATCTCTTACAGACATCATTAGGGTCTTCTTTAATTCTTGTAATTCAAGATAATGTCTTACTCATTTACTTGAGTAAAACAACTGGGATTTCCGTGGTTTATCTTCTTTGTGACTTTGCTCAGGTTTACATATATTTGTTTCCCAGGTCCTAGAACATTAATTATACAAGGCAATATCTACAAATACAGAAATGAAGTGTTGAATGAAACTATCATAATTTATGTCTTTTACAATTAATTACAATTAGTAGACATTCATATTTTAAATCTGCTCAGAAGTCATTCTTTCTTCCAAACTTCTAATAAGATTATTCTGACTCTCCGTGATGTCAGAAGACACTTACTATAGTCACATTAATCTAGGGGGTGGTCACCAATTATACTCCCTCATCTCCCCTTTTTTCAATTTTCTTTTTATTATTGATCTTCATGTTTTTAATATACTGTCAGCCCCAAAGGACATTCCATATCAGATGATGTTTGCTCTGCTAGGAAGTTTGTTAGGGAGAAAGTCATTCCAGCTCTCTGTCACCCTTTCCAAAGTTGTTTTTTTCAGAGACTCCTCATTTTGTAAGATACTTTTCATTGATATATCCAAGTATAATATTTCTACTCTCTTCTTTGTTAACTGCTTTCACTTTAAGGAATGAAAAAGTTGCATAACTCTTTTTAAATGTGAAAACCACTATGAAGGTTGAAATTTATAGACCAGTATTTTACTTAATAGGTCAGATTTTGGTAGACATTATATTAGAGCCGGTTAGAATGGACGTGGCACCTAGATAAAGTGTTGTGGTGGTTACAGTAGTTCCTGAATAGATGAGGCTCATGGCTAAGAAGTGCTAGAAGTTTAAAAATAACTCTGATATGGGTGATTTGGTTTAATTAGAGGCAAGCAATCTTTAAAATTTTGTTTATGGTCACTCATTAATTTTCTTTTCTTTGTGAAGAGATGTTATTGTGTGTCTACTTTGAGAAAAGCACCATTTTGGAACCTAAGGAGACAGTCTAAATTGGGCAAATGTCCACCATGGACCGAGTATTTGTAGGTGCCAGATGACTCAAAATGCTTTCAATATGTCAGTAAAGTCAATCCTCACACAGTTCTGTGAGTTAGGTAAAATTTTTTGCTCATTTTTCAGATGAGGATATTATACGAAGAGTTTAGTTATTTGCATCAGCTAACAACTATAAAAATGAAAGAGTCATCATTAACACCCAAGAAATCTGAGTATAGCAACTAGACATGAACATGAAAAATATTATGTAAGGATTAAATACTATGACCCTACTAATGTGCCTTTTTCTCCAAAATATTGTATATTGTGAAAATGTGTTTTCCTGTAAGGCCTGAAGGCCATATCCCACTTTATTTCTGTGCTATAGCCATGCCTCTATCATAACACTCATCACATGGGATTCAATTATTGACTCTTGTTCTCCAAGTCTTTATGATTTACTCTTTGAGAGCTCTCAAAATCTCTCCATAATTACTTTGGCACTTTTTTTGTCTCAGATTCAGACAAAAATGTCTGTACCCTATGGTCTGCTCTGGTGTCTCCCACACACAAAATCATTCTCCAAAATTATTCTGCTTTACTTATGTATAATGTTATTTGGATTTCTTATACACATTCATCTGATTATAAGACACATTTCAAAACAATTAATATCAATTTATTTTGTTATCTATTTATTAATATATACTTTATGTAAGATAATTCATTTTTCAATTTAATGCTAATATTAATTATCACAAGATTCTCAAAGGACCATCTAAAGCAGATGGATTTGAAAATATCTATCAGTATATTTTGTAGAAGTATTTCTTATTATTGTTTCAGGATCATTGTTGATGGATAAAAAAAGCAAATCTTTTGTATGGATTATGACAATTTGAGTGAAACAAAAAGTAAGAAAATACAATGCAACATATCAAAAAAGATTTTTTAAAAATCAAATAGAAGTAGAAAGAATCATATCAATAATATATTTACTTGATTTGATGAAATAAAGAATTTAAATAGTATTTAAGTTTTTGAACCTCAAAAATGATCTATTCCTAGATCATTGCTCCCCTCTCAAATCAATATATTGAAGTCTTAGGAAGATAATTAGATCATAAGGGTGGAGCCCTCACGAATGAGATTAGTGCCCTTATAAAAGAGACAGAAGAACTCTCCCTTGCTCTCCCACTTCCATGTGAGGACACAAGGAGAAGGACATCTTCAGACCAGAAAACGAGCTCTCAAACAGATCCCTGATCTACCAGCTGATAATGGACTTCCCAGACTCCAGAACTGTGAAAAATGCTTGTTGCTTAAGCCATGAAGTCTATGATATTTTTAAAAATAGCAGAGCAAACTGACCAAGACTTTTATCCAGAATTATTTTAATATCATTTGGCATATCAAAGGTTACTCATAATGTATGTTTGTAAATTATATGCTTTTATGAAAGTTCCCAACATGTCTGGGGAAAATCAGTGAAAATATATTGTATAACAGGTATCCAATCTCTGTTAATACTTCCCAACTATTTAATTTTAGTTTTGACTAAAATCAATAGTTCAAAATTTCCTTACACTAAAATATAAAATGTAGCAACATCAAGACTACAAAGATTCTTTGCTCACTTGTGTCCTCTAATTGGTGGCTTTGTGTGCTAGCTACTGAATAACTACTGATAGAACATGTTGAATAAGTGATTTCTGACATTATATTTAATATCTAACATATCAGTTAACACATATATGTATATACATATAGTTGTAATGATTTCTTTCAAATAAATATTATTTATGATGAACTCATTTTGTTTTTCTTGCTCAATTTTGTCTTATTTTTAATTATTCAAAAATAGCTTTACTGATCCCGTGTATTTTATATTCCAGTGGAACTGGTTTGAATAAACATCATTCACCATTTATTCTCAATTTAAACCCACTAACACTGTAACTATGAAAATTATACTGGAGTCGTTTTTATTGATAAAGCTTAAATAAAAACATGTCAAACTTTTAAAAGGTAGAAGTCCAAAAATCAGTGGAGACCTACCTCAAACTGCCTGAAACACTAAGTGTTAAGAATTCTAGGTGAGGTACTAATCTCTTATTAGAATATATGAGAAGAGAGGGCAGCAGCACTGATTTTGATTGCTTCCCTCCAGGCGACTGAAGAAATAGATTGAAGAAGTATTACCGTGCTCCAAGGGCAGCCATGTTTAGCTGGGAATAGATTGCTACAACAGACCCAAAAAATAGACAAGTAATCAGCAAATCAACAGATACTGTCTGGTGAACACAAAGGAAAACATATAGTTCTCACAAGAAAATAAAAATAATTTATAATATATCTCTGGATATATCTCTGGTGAGAAAGGTTAATATTTACATTAAAAAATTTGTGAAATTAAATAATATATAGGAAAACAAACTTGCCCATGGTTCTGTACACTGTCATGTTTCTTTGGAAATAATTTGAAGGTTTATTTAAAAATCATTTTGATAAAATTTGTGTTTAGTCAGTAAAAGATTCTGTCAATAAGAACTTGTGTGGGTGAGAAAGAACATACCTTATAGTACAAATTACTTTAAAGTACAAGAATGACAAGGGAATGAAAAATATATATATATAGTTCTGTAATTATAGTGACTACAAAAGAGGGAAATAATTGATATGGAAATTTGTAGTACATGCTCAAGAATTTGAGCTATGTGTGAAAAGAAACTTATTCAGCCTACTAGCTAAAGAACTTTGTCATTTGTCTCTCATGCCATTTCTCTTGCTGGTATGTTCGTGACTAGCATAAATGACCAACTATTCATAAATCTACACTACCTTTTCAGCCTTGCCAATTAACAACACTGCATGGAAAGAAACTCTAAAAGGAAAGGATTAGAAAACTATGAACACTTTAGGAAATACCTAATTAGTAATCAATACTAAAATGTTTTGGGTATAGTACAGCATAATAAAATACTACTCTGAGTGTTAGTTAAATGTTTCAAGCTCTAGCATTTGCCAAATGACAAAGATAAAGAGGATCTTGCAAATTTAGTTGAAATTAACTCCTATAAAGGAGTTATGAGTCCTACTTATGTCAGTAAATACACATTTGACATACGGGATATCACTTAAACTTATTAAACATTTGATTTTATGATTTTGTCATTATTTCTCTCTCTTTCCATCTCGGGTTACATTGTTAATCACATTATTGTTGTCTTGTCAACAGCAACAATTTTCAAGTTTTCATGTATGTGTATATTAATATGTATAGCATTGATATCTATATCTACATCCAATGTATGTATATGGTATACCATACACCTACTGAGATGACTATAATAAAAAAGATGAAGAATAACATCTGTTAGTAAAGTTATGGAGAAATTGGAACCTTCACACATTTATGCTAGGGATGCGAATGATGGAGCTCCTTTTAAAAACACTTTGGCAGTCTTCAAAAATTAAATATGGAGCTAATACTTGACCTAGAAATTCCACTCCTAGGTATATACCCAGAAGAACTAAAATTATATGTAAACAAAAATTTTTGACAGAAATGTTCAAAGCCACAGTATTAATAATAGCCAAAGGTGGAAAGAACAATGTCTATTAATTGATGAACAAATAAACTAACTGTGGTCTACCAACACAATGAAATAATACTGAATAACAACAGCAATGACAAAATGAAATAATGAGACACACTACATAATGCATGAACTTTGAAAATATTACGCTGAATATAAAAGCCGAACACAAAAGGTCACTTACTGTGTGATTCTATTTGTATGAAATAGAAAGTCCAAAATAGACAAATTCAAAAAGAGAGAAAATAATTTAGTGATACAAGGGGCTGGAAGGCAGAATGAAATTCATAAGTACTAATGGTTAACTGGTTTGGGGGGTGTTGATAAAATATTGTAAAAATTAGAGGTGCTGGTTGTATAATGTCATGAAAAAAAAAAGCTACTAAACTGTACACTTTCAAAGATAATTTTTGTTATGTAAATTTTATGTCAATAAAAATAACTAAGTAAATATATGGATTTTAATGCTAAATGACAATTCAGGTTGTAGGTATTTTTAAAATGTTATATTTATGAACTTGGGTTAAAAAAATAAACAGAAAATCTCTTTGTTTATATTAGAGCTAATATTTCTATTAATAAAAAGAAACCAAGTTTAAATTAAAAGTAATCCCCAGCATGAAAGAATATATTCACAATCACTGAAGGGTTCATACTTAGAATAAAGTTTTCACAAATCAATAATAAGCCTATAACCTTATTAAAATGGTAAATAGACTTGCACAGAAATTCTCAAAAAACAATATACAAATGATTAATAAATATAATTTAAAATGCTCAATCTTGACTTCTGGTCAGGGAGAGGATTAAGTAAACAATGCTCCCCTCCTCACACAACCACAGCAAAAACTACGACTAAATTACAAAACAACTATCACCCAGAACTGTCAGAAAATCAAGCTGTGGTTTTAAAGTCACATTAATTCAGAAGAGTAGGAGGGCAGAGATGCAAAGATGCAGAGACATGGAGACATGGAACAGGCTAGTCCCATACCCATGGGTGGTAGATAAAAATTGGGAAAGATATTTCAGGAGCAAGGGTTCCCAGTCCCATACCAGGCCACCCAGCCTAGGGTTCCAGTTCCAGGAAGATAAGTCCCCATAACTTCTGGCTATACAAATCAGTAGGAGTTGGAGCAGTGGAAGAAACTAGAGGATTCTCAAGCATCTCTCCTTTAAGGGCCCACAGCATATTTAGAGCATACTCAGACTCACTTCCTCTGGGCTCCAGCACTGGGACAGCAGTGGCATACAGGGGAAACTAAAGTGTCTGGCATCAGAGTGAGAGCCAGGGTACATCTTCTTCCCAGAAAAAAAAAAAAACAACAACACTCTAGAGGCCAGGCAGCAGTCATTGTTCCTTTTCTGACCCCTGCTTCACACAGAACCACAGAGCGGAGGTAGCACCACATGTGAGATTCCATAAATCTGGTTCACATGGGTTGCCCCACCTGGGTAACCACCTAAGTTTCCACCTCATCCATCTGACTGTGTGCTTTTCTACATTAGGCCATGCTTTTAAAACAGGGAATCAAAGTATACAAATACATTAAAAAAAAAACACACACACACAGGGAGGCTGACAAAATGAAGAGACAAATATGAAAGAATGGAAAAAACTCCAGAAAAAATGTAAACCAAAAGGAGATAGGCACCTATAAGATGCAGAGTTCAAAACACCAGTTATAAGGATGCTCAAGGAACTCATTAGGTATTTCAAAAGCTTAAAGAAAACCCAGGAAGAAATGAAGTTTACAGGAAGTAAAATAAAGAAAAACTTACAGAGAATAAAGAGTGGAGTGGATCAAGCCTAGAATCGAATCAATGATTTGGAACATACAGAAGACAAAAACATTCACTGAGAATAGCAAGAAGAAAAAAGAATCCAAAAAACAAGGATAGGCTAAGGAGCCTCTGGAACAACTTCAAATGTAATAGTATTCAAATCATAGGGGTACTGGAAGGACCCCTTCTCTAATTTGGTGAAAGAAATAGACATTCAAGTCCACGAAGCACAGAGAATCCCAAGAAAAATGGAAGCAAATAGGACCACATCAAGACACATCATAATTAAAATGCCACAGGTTAAAGATAGAGAATCTCAAAAGGACCAGGATGAACTAAGCAAACAACTAGAACAGGAACAGTTTCACAGAAATAGAGATCACATGGAGGTGGGAGAATGGGAGAAAAGGTACAGGGAACAAGAAGCATAAATGGTAGATACAAAACAGACAGGGGGAGATAAAAATAGTACAGGAAATGTAGAAGCCAAAGAACTTTTGTGTACGACCAATGGACATGAACTAAGGTGGGAGAAATGCTGGTGGGAGGGGGGTTACAAGGTGGAGGGGAATAAAAGGAAGAAAAAATGGGACAACTGTAAAAACATAATCAACAAAATATACTTAAAAAAAGAAAAGCAGATATTACCTGTAAAGGAGTTCCATAAGAGTATCAGCTGATTTCTCAAAAGAAACTTTGCAGGTGAGAAGGGACTAGAAAGAGGTATTCAAAGTGATGAAAAGCAAGGACCTGAAACCTAGATTATTCTATCCAGCACAGCTATCATTTATTTAGAATGGAAAAGCAGATAAAGTGTTTCCCAGATAAGGTCAAGTTAAAGGAGTTCATCACCAAACCCTGATTATATGAAATGTTAAAGGGACTTATTTAAGAAAAAGAAGATCAAATCATGAACATTAAAATGCCAATAAATGCATAAATAACAACAATTGATTTAAAAGAAACAAACTAAGCAAACAAGCAGAACAGAAACAGAATTGTAGGTATGGAGATGATTTGGAGGGTTATAAATTGGTAGGGGTAGGGGGAAAATGGGGGAAAAGTTTCAGGAATTAAAAAGTACAAAACATAGGTACAGAATATGCAGGAAGATGTTAAGAACAATACAGGAATTGGAGTAGCCAAAGAACTTCTATTCATGACCCATAGACATGAACTAAGGGAGGGGGGATTGCTGGAGGGAAGGAGGGTACTGGATGGAGGGGACAAAGGGGAGAAATTAGGACAACTATAATAACATAATCAATGAAATATTTTTTAAAAAATAAAATGCTCAATCTCGTTAGAAATCCTTATTTATTTTTTATATATTTTTATTTAATTGTTGTTCAAGTACAGTTTTCTGTCTTTTACTCCCATCCCAGTCCACCCACCCAACCCTTCCCCTCCCTCCCATTTCCATCCCCCCCCCACCCCAGTGTTTGTCCATGCATCTTCCATACTTGTTCCTGTAAAGTCTTCCCCTTTTCCCCTGAAATTCCCTCCTCTCTCCCCTCTGGACACTGTCAGCCTGTTCTCTACTTCAGTGTCTTTGGTTATATTTTGCATGTTTGTTTGTTTTATTGTTCAGGTTCCTGATCCCAATGTTCATAGCAGCACACTTTACAATAGCCAAATGCTGGAAGCAATGTAGGTGCCCATCAGTAAATGAATGGATCGGAAAACTATGGTACATTTACATAATGGAATTCTATGCAGCAGAAAGAGAAGGAGCTCCTATCCTATGCAACAGCATGGACGGAACTGGAAATCATTATGGTAAGTGAAATAAGCCAGGTGGTGAAAGACAAATACCACATGATCTCACCTTTAACAGAAATCCTTATTTCTCAGTAGAAAAAGAAAATGAAAACAGAAATTATGTGCCATTGTGTATGAATCAGAATAAATGCAATTAAGAGGAATGGCAATATTAAATGTTAGCAAATGTATAGAGCACTAGCAAATCTTCTGTATTGCTGATAGATATCCAGATGCATACTTCTGGTTTGGAAAACACTTGGCATTGTCTACTAAAGAGGGACCTATGCATATAACTCAGCATTCTACTCCTAAGTATCAGTTAACATAATGCAAGCCTGTGTGTACTAAAAACATATGAGGATGTTCATAGCATTATTCTTCAACCCAAAGTTCATCAATTATGGAAAGAATATATTGTTTTACACTTTGTTATCAATAAAATCAATGAATAGCACACAAAATAAAATTCCATTTCATCTATATAATGTAACCAGATGCAAAAGTATCAATTCAATTAAAAATGCGTGCAAATCTAACCTATGGTGTTAGAAGTCATGGTCTTGATTGATTTTACAAAGAAAGGAGTGTGGATTAATTGGAAGAGAGCATGGATAGGAACTTCTTACATCTAGTGATGGTCTGTATCTTGAGTTGGGTGGTGCTTACATAGACAATGAACTAACTAATTATGATTTCTGCATTCTTCAGTGTTGTATGTAATATATTTTTAAAAATGCAATCACTAAATAATATACACATATGGTCTTACAGATGTAAATACTTATGAAGAAAATCATAGCCTTAAATTATTCATTTATGATCTGTAATATGTCATACATTAAAAGCTTGTTAATACTTTACATATGTATGCTATAGTAAATAAGGATATATATTATTTATATATACAAGGGAATATTGAAAAGTATGAAAAAATTGTTAGCATTGCTGGCCTCTGAGTATTGGCTTAGAATGGGTGATTCTCACCATTTACTCCTGAAATATTAAAATTGTATTTTACTGAGTTTACTCATGTATTTACTCATATCATTTTAAAATGTGAAATGATAGGCAAAATTAAACGCATTTCTTTTCTCATTATTGCTTTCAGAAAAAGGTTTAAATCATGTCAATATAACTTGAGAGGGACCATCACGGAGGAAATGTTCTGTGGTAAAAAAAAGAAAAGATCAATTGTCTCTTTCAAAGGAATTTCAAACAGAGAATTATATTCAGCAAGCAATAAAGTAAAATTTCGGAAATAAGTTCTATTCCTACATCTATACCCTCTTAAATGAGGAAACTTTAATATCTCAGCAAGTTTTTACAATATTCAGGGCAGTGGAATTACATGGAAGTATTCTCTAATAAATCTGTTTTAAAATTTTCATGATTCTACATCAAATCTATATGGCAGATAGTTTCTACATTTAATTCTTCTTGACATCCATGACCTTTTACACTTATATGCAAAAGCAAAACCTAGCCACATTTGAAATTTCAAAGCAACATTTTTCAGTAAGATTCTTGTTAGGTTTTTTTCTACTTAAAGAGGTAATGCCTATGCTTACCTTGGCACGATTCTGCAATTATCAAAATTTTCCTCCAAAAAAGGATTCTTGTTTTTCAATATATTTATGTATGACACAATCAGTGTTTTTTAAAGCTACAAGAATAACAGTAATTTTGGAGTGTCTTGAGTTAAGTTTAGAAGCATGATTAAACAGGAAAAAAAGTATTTCTTTTGACTGAATGCAACATTATTCCTAGGATTTCCCTAAAACATCTTTGGGATAATTGGGAAAAAAATCCATCAAGGCCATTAAAATTACTTATACTTAAGGAAAAAAAAAAAACTACCTGGCTGGTGTGGCTCAGTGGATTGAGGAGGGGTCTGTGCACCAAAAGGTCACCGGTTCGATTCCCAGTCTGGGTCACATGCTTGGGTTGCAGGCCAGGTCCCCAGTAGGGTGTGCATGAGACACAACCACACATTGATATTTATCTCCCTCTCCTTCTCCTTCCCTCTCTAAATTTAAATAAATAAAATATTATTTTTTAAAAAAGTGAGAATGGGCAATATTTAACCAAAATCTATTGGCCAAGCAGCTTTGTCAAGAAAAATGGTAAATGGCTATGGTTACATGTCAGAAATAGTGGGTTTTAACTTGAATAAAGTACAATTTTGGTATTTTGGTATACTGCCTGACCCCAAAAAGCTCACCTATGGCCCTCTTATGATACGACCTGCCATATTTGTACAGAAAATTAAATATAGTTTTAATGCTCGTAATAACAATAATCAATATCTATTACATAACTTTTCCTAGAAAACTGCATGCTCCTCACATACGTAATATCCACACTTAAGCACTTCAGAGAGCCAACCAAGTGTTACTTGCACCAGAAAACCACTGCGCTTCAGACTGCTTTGAGTGTCCTTCATCCCCAAGTCTATGAACTTCAGGAAATACCTTTATGACAATAGTTTTATAGTCCATTAAAATGATCTGTTTATAGATTCTGTTGATTCAATAGGCCCTAAGGTCCTTGATAGGGGGAAGAGGCAAAATAGCTTTGAGCATTTCATTTCTAGTAACAGAAAATCTTTTGTGTATTATATGTTTAAAAGAAACATTTTAAACTCAAATGGTTTATTTATATATTAGAAAATGATTTATAGTTTTTGTAATGTAGGACAGAATTTAAAATCTCAATAGCATGTATGTATGCACAGATATTACCATATAACATAAATATGTATATATGTGATATATACTTTATATCACTTTTCATAAAAGAAGTGCAGGAAATTATTGTAGATGCTGGATGAGCCCACCTAACCACACGTATATCATGTATATAATTAGACTGAATAGATTTAAGGTTGTCCTTGACCAATAACCAGATTGAAGGAAAAAATAATATTTAACTGAAGTCCTGGCCTCAGTTGAATTTAAGGGCCATTATTTTATAAATTCTTTTAAACATTGAACAAAAGTTCTTATAGTAAGATATTAATAATACATCTCTAAGGTGTTGATAATTTACACACATCAAAACTTCTGCCTGATATATATTTGATCATGTATTTTAAAGTCTTATACTATTTTTTTAATTGGAGTATTTAAAATGTTATAACAATTTCAAAGTCAGTGGGACAACCTTTGCCAGACTTTCTCTACTGCAATGCACCATCAGTCTGGAAAAATGAAAAAAGTCAAGGTTTGCTAAATATCTGCTGCAGACTACAATTCTTAATTAAGTCATGCTTATGAGTTATAAACTTTAATGTACTTTTTCATAGCATTCTATGTCTTACAATAGGGTACTCCCCCTCAGAATATATTTATCTGATAACATTGGATATATTCATCACTAATGATGATTTCATGTTCAGAAAAAAAATCTAAATATATCCTCCACTTATTTCACCAAAATTACATCAGACAGCACGTTAATAATCATACTAAGCTTATAGTTCTGCCAAGTATATTCTTTCTGAGTTTCCACATGTAATTCTGCTCTACTTCAGTAGAATTCTGTTCTAAAGACTTTGCTCTGGACTTAAAAGATCAACCTCTTTACTAGGAAAGGAGTTTTACTGACAAAGCAAGAGGATTGCAATGTGTTTGTTTTTACGACACAACACATGTGTCTTGAGCGCTCTGGCAAGCCAACAAGAATGCAGCAGTGACACATTTAAATACAAAATGCTGCAGACGGAGTACCAGTAGCGTTTCTAAGGCACTGAAATTGGGCGACCCAGGTTTACACTGTTTCACTGTGAATTATGATCCCCTTGCCCTTTAGTAGCTCTAGACATTGAAAATGAATGCCTCTATTATTATACATTATGTGAGATTCTTCTGGAGACTGAACTGGAGGAGAAAAATCCTTAGTCTTCAGTCACAGCAAAGCCTTCATTGACATAAGAGAAATTTATCAATGTAAAGAGATTGGTTTATTACTGCTTTAAAGCCCTCATGTCTCACAAAAGGATTTGTTAAATACTTTCATGGGGACTGCCTGCGTGTTGCCAAGGGGTTTCCTAGAGGCACTGAACCTTTTGGTGATTGAAATGCACAGTCCTGCTGTAATGAATTAACATAATTGGAAGCAGGACTCGATGTTTTTATAGGAGCTGATTATGTGCAGTTCCAATAGTATCATTACTTTAACCTGTCTTTTCCTTGAGGACATAAGAACACTTGGAAACAGGCATTAAATATGCTCTGCAGGTGAGTAGTCTCTGGTGAAAAGTGCATTAGCTATAATTTATAAAGTGTAGTTGGTGGCATTTAACATTTCAATTATATGTAATATTAAGAGGTGTCAAGAGGTAATATATTGTGTTATGCCATCTACCTCAAAAAAAGTTCCAACTCATGATCTACTAGAGAAGCAGAAGATTTTTGTTCATGATATTTTAACCAATTAAATGTTAGGGTAATTGAAGCCAGAATTGATGTAACTGTGTATTTGTTATCTAAAAAAATCATTGGTAGATCTAGTATCAACAAAAAGCTAAACATCACCTGCAACCACATATAGAACAAGTCAACTTTTAAAAAAATCCAGCCATTTAAGTTTTGTCTATAACAGTTCAGTCATTAATGTACTCACAGAATTTTTTAATTTCAAAGATCCATACCATACCTAACTCCATTACAGTTTACAACCAACATATTTTAAGTTGACAATATAAACACGGGCTTTCTTATTACTTACAAGTAGGTTATAATAACTATGAATAAGTAAACCCAATGCTGATATTGCTTAATGATTTTTCCTCTCCACAAGATGCCTAATATTATGAAATATAGTCCTACAAATATCTCTCCAGACCAATAACTAGCAACTGTAGTTTTTCAATAATCTCACTTTATCTTAGATGGCACATGATGAATTAAAATAAATAAAGTCACATTTCATTTATATTCACTTGAATGAGTATCTAATATTTTATAGTATAAAATATCTATTATTATAACCCTGCATTAACAAAAAACCCTAACTTTATACTGTTTTTTGAGTACTCATACCAAATTAGTCTTTTCTAAACCTTCGATATTTAAAAAAAGGGAAGCTCACTGATTTTTACTTTAATAGAGAAACTAATCTTGGAGACTAAAAATATTATAATGCTTAACTTTGTAATTTGTAACATAATCATATTCATTAGTAAAACTGTTTCCATATATGTGGCTTAAGTGATATAGAACTTTATTTCTCTTCCATGCAATTTTCCAGGTGGACAAGCCATCAAGGACAGCTCTGCATGTCTTCATCCAGGGAATCAACTTGGCAGTAGCTTCTATTCTCCTCCAAAAATAGTTTTCCACTCTGTGGCTAAACTAGCAGTTCCTGGAGTCTCCGTATGACAATCAGCAGGAAAGAATGAAGGGTGAAATGAATGACAAGCAGGTTCAGTTTACGGGATCACATGAAAGTTGCTCACATCACATCTGTTTGCATTCCTATAGCAAGAGTGTTATCAAATGGCCATACCAAACTTTATAGCAAGTCTGCTAGCTTTAGCCATAGGACCCACTAAAACTTGGGTGTGCAGGGTTCTATTACTAAAAAAAAGGTAATAAGTGATGACAAATTAGAAGCTCTGCCAAGTAATAATTTTCTGTTATAATGTCTGTATACATCTTTCTTGTATAACAAAAATACTGAACACTCATAGGTTGGCAGTAGCAATCATACCAGAAATTTTATCAAATCTGAATTGAATATTTTTTACTCATTAAAAGAGTCTAGGTAAGGTATAAGTATCAACAAGCTTAAAACTTATTTAGAAAGATAGTTTAATATACTAAAAATGAAATAAAATATTCACTAATTTTAAAGGCCAATCTTTTTTATTATGCAGTTTAAAAAATAATAACACTGTTGTAATTTTCTGTTTGAGTAAGGGATGCAAGTTTATAAAATGAAAAATAAAACCAAACTAATATCATGCAAATCTGAGTTGTAATTTTTGCCAAAATGTTCTAAGAAACATTTTCATGTTAGAGAACCTTAAACAAGAAAATGTCTATACTTTAAAATCACTATAATTCCAAATTTTTAATCATTGATAAACAAAGACTATGGCTCAGGAGAAATGGGAGAAAGTAAAAATGAGACGGTGTTCCCCATATTAGAAAGGTATTGACCTTTCAATTCTCCAATTCATTTGCACTGATTGCATCAGACAAGGAGAGTAAAGTCTACTACAAATTGTGGCTGATGTAAGAAAGATAGGAAAAACGTAAGAAGTTAGAAACTAATGGAAAATAACTTTTAGGCATTTTTTAAAGCAATAGAAATTAGCTTTATATTCAAAGTGGAAGACAAACAGAATGACATAAAATGTATTAAAACAGGAAAACATGCATGATCTATGTACCAATAATCATATGTTTTATTTCAGTAAAAGAAAAGGGTTTAGTTTTACCTTCCAAAGTTTAAAAAGAAAGTCATATTCTTCACTAAATTTAAGGGTAAATAAATATCAAGCAGATTGCCTTTTCATATCAGTTTAGTTACATCTCCTTTTAGCTGGACTCTTTGTAGACTATTTCAGGTTTAACAACATGAATTTGGGATCCAGGATTCTAAAATTCTTAGCATCTAAAAAATAGATAGTCGATATCTGTTTTTACCCTTAAATGATATATTCATATGTTTTCTGGCTTTTTCTCTTGGATGTTTATTGAAGGAGCTGCATCATATTGCAGATGAGTGTTGCAATGGAGATAAGAAAACCCTCAGGATAAAAAGAGAGTATCTTCTAGGATTGTTGGTTATTTAAAGTTTTCGCACAAAGCAAGATAATTAGTGATATATAAAAACATACAGATAGGAAAATAAGTAAATTTTACTTAATAAACATAAGGAAAGGTAACAAATATGTGGCTGTACCCATTTTGGCAGTATTGCACATTTTGTGATACTATTTAATTCTTACTTGCTTCTCCTCTCGTTTGAACTGGAAAAGCTCTGGTGAATAATGTAGGTTTTACTGTACATTTCATGTAGGTTTTACTGTACATTTTGCACATTACAAAAATTTTTACATCTCTTTTACTCTTTAATTTAATTATATATTTTAAGCATAGTTGGTATATAATCTAATATTGGTTATATTAAACCAATGTTTCAGTTGTATAAGATAGTGATTCGACCTTAGATGTGAGCACCCCACTAAATCTAGTAATATCTTCTTGTAACCATCCACCTGGTCTCTGTAACTAGGAGACGCTCTTTGTTTTCTTTCTTTTGTTTGGATGTTAGCTTAGATTCCACATATATGTGAAATATACAGTATTTGTCTTTCTTTGCCTGACTTATTTCACTTGGCACCATATATTCCAGATCTATTCATTTAGTCACAAATGGCAAAATTTCATTATTTTTATTGCTGTGTAACATTCTAGTACACACACACACACACACACATACACAATTGCATGCATTGAATACCACATCTTTTTGATCCATTCATCTATCAATGAACACCTAGGTTGCTTCTACCTCTTGGCTAATGTAAATAATGCTGCAATGAACATTTGGGTACATACAACTTTGGATAAATAAAAAGAAACTCAAAATGAGGCTGAAATGTGTGGCCTGAAACCATAAAACTAGAAGAACACTTAGGCAGTAAACTATTTGACATCAGTCTGAGTAACACATATTGGATACATCTTAAGGAAGGGAAACAAAAGCAAAAATAAACAAATGGGACTTCAGTAAATTAAAAAGTCTCTGTACAATGAAAGAAACCTTCAACAGCAATAACAACAACAAAAAACAAGCTACTGAAAAGGAGAATACATTCACAAGTTTTATATCTGATAATGAATTGATATCCAAAATAAACAGGGGTGGGCAAAATTAGGCTTACAGTGTGAATACACTAAACAGAGTTTATTATCATATTATTGTTTATTAATTATTATATAATTTATTTGTATTACAACTGTAAACCTACTTTTTCTCACCTCTGTATAAGAAACTCATACTACTCAATAATAACCCAATCAAAAATGGGCAGGGGATGTGAAAAGATGTATCTCCAAAGAAGACATATTGATGGCCAACAGACTGAAAAACTGTTCAACATCATTAATAACCAGAGATATGCAAACCAAAACCACAGTGAGAGATCACTTCACACCAGTTAGAATGTTTATTATCAAAAAGTCAACAAATAACATGTGTTGGTGAGAATGTGGGGAAAGTTGTAGCCCTTATAGAAAACAGTATGAAATTTCTTTAAAAACTAAAAATGCATCTTTCATACCACCCAGTGATTCTCTTTTTGCCTTGTAATATCATCCACTTCAACAAACCTTCCACGAGTGCAGTACCTAGACTTCTTCTCAGTCCTCCCCTACACAGCGATTATGCACCAAAACTTAGCTTCATTCTCACAGCATGAATGGCACATTCTATGACATGTTTGTTCAGCCAAAATTATTTTGTTTCATATTCCATAAGCGTTCTCCTATAATAAAAGTGGAAGATGGTGTTGCTTAGTTCATTGTACAATACTGCAGAAAAATATAAAATGATATACCTTCACTGGTCTATACAAGTTCATATCCTCCCTCTGAATTTCAGGAATGCTGCTAAGTGAACAATTTCTGAAGCCATACTGCTTGGTTTCAAATTCTATGTCTGCCACTAATTATTATATAAATTAATATAAATGTTCTCTGTGATTACTGCTACTTAAGGTGAGAGTTTTAATAGAAGCAGAAGACTGTGAAAAGAATCAAATAGAGCAAAATTTTAATTCTGGCTCTAATTCTCATTAGTTATATGAGGTGGAAAAAGATTCTTGCTATCACTGATAGTTTCTTTGTATACAATTTGGAGAAATACAAAAACCTAGCAAACTTGTTGTACGGATTGGTAAGTATACACACACACATACATATACATTACAGACATCACTAAATA
>PVKM010008863.1:0-38152 GCA_004027735.1 Carollia perspicillata | reverse complement strand
CAGTACTAAATCAAGAAAGAAAGGAAGAGAGGAAAAAGCAATTGGAGAGTAAAACAGTAGTGAAAATTTTAAAAATAATAACAACAAAAAGATTACTTAAAAAACAGCATTAAAAAAAAAAAAAACACACCTCTTGTTGGTTTCAAACTGACCAAACTGGCTTTTCTGGTCTTGCTGGCTGCAGAAGGCTGGGGAGTGATTGGTGTGGTGTTTCTCCCTTCCTGATGTTTATTCGGCCTTTCTTGCAAGCACTGTCCCAGCAGCTAGTCTGACTCCTTTCCCCAATATCTTCGATGTGGGAGTCCTGGTTTTCTTCAGAGCGCTTTTCCCCTGTGGTTATCACTAGACACTGGGGTGTAGGGGTGCCCACTCGGCTAGGCTGCTTCCATCCAGCGAATTTGGGCCCAAACGCTTCCCTTCCCAATACTACGGGGATTCGAGAACTAGACATCTTAAATAACAATGTGGCAACTCTAGAAACCAGATTATCCCCCTTCCACAGGGTTTATTGTTTAATGATATTTTTCGTAATTAAATCTATAAAATCTGTATTTATTATTATATGTGGCAATTAAGACTCCTCTTGGTTAGCTTAGTGGTCAGCTAATGATTGAACAAAAACATCCTTGAATACCTGGAACCAGTAAGTCTCCCAGTCTTTGCAGAGGGGCTCTGTGTGCATTTGGGGTCACACCTTCAATCTCATCAGGCTTTTGAGGCTCTGCTTAGCCTTCACTTCCTGTCAGAGAGAGATGAGATCTTAGGACTCTTCAGGTATTTCATAAGACTACCGCCAGCCTTAAGCATGCATGTGGTCTGATAGAGCCCCAGGAATGTGTCAGATTTTCAAAGTCTTCAGGTGCATCACATTCCCTAGCTTTTCCTTTAAGCTTTTTGGTTAGTCTACTGTTTGCCCCACTCTTATGTAACCACCTTGGCAGCTGTGCTGTTAAACAGTTGCTGACATTTGTTTCTGACAAACGCCCCAGAGGAAAAGGTTGTTTGCACTTGGTCAGCTCCAAGTCAGATCAAATCAAGAAAAGCCTTGTGAGTGGGGCCTTCCAGGGAGCCACCAAACAAGGCAAATAATGACAATTCTATCAAAATGTGGTTTTGAAGGTGCGCCGTCACCATTCCGCACCACCAGTGGCCCCCAGACTATGGTTTCGTTGCTGTGGTTGTCATTGTCGTCTTACTGTGAGTGCAGATTGATGGCCCTCAAGGCTACCAGAGAGCTGGGGGAGATGGGAATTAAGTTAAAGATGCGGGGAAGCTCACTGTTCTTACTGAATTCCTCAACCCTCCTTGAATAAACACTTCCTGGTTTGCTGAAAACCTTTGGTTAATTTCTAGGGTTCTGAAAAAGTTAATACTGACAGTTTTTTCTAGTGTTCTCATTACCGTTATGGAGAATTTGTAGAGGCCTTACTTTGTCATTCCCACTGTCATGTTATTTTTCTTTTTATGATCTTTCTGTGAAATATTTACTTAGGTGTACAACCTGTAAATGGTTTTTAAAAATCTCAGTTGGATAGTTCTGTCTTTTATTGGCAAAAATAAGCCATTTGAAGGTATTGTACTCACAGATATATTTAATCTTAGCCCCACTACTTCACTTTATGTGTGTTCTTATTTTGTTTCCTCTTTATTTTTCAATTTTTATGTTTACTCCTCTCTTCTCTTCAGTAGTTTGAAGTTCTACTTGCTCTTCCTGTTTTACTATGTTCCCGAAAACACACATATTAAAATATCTAAACTTACATATTTTCTATCAAAATAAAAACTAAATAGCATAATAAATACATAAAATCAGATTTTAAAACAAACAAGAAAGCTATTTAAATTGTTGCAGTGTACTTTGGTGTCCCTGGTTGGGTGATAGACTTGAGGTAACCTTAATAATTGTTGCTATTTATTGAGTGGCTACTGTGCTACTCAAACAGGATATATACCTTTTGGTTGTCGATTCATTTAATCTTCACAACTGTGTAAGAAATCTTGTTATATATAATTAAACAAATTCAGAAAATTTTAAATTTTTATGTGACTATCAAGAGTAACATGTTATAGGCCCTGGCTGGTGTAGCTCAGTGAATTGAGCACGGACCTGCGAACCAAAGGATTGCAGTTCGATTCCCAGTCAGGGCACATGCCTGGGTTGCAGGCCAGTTCCCAGCAGGGGACGCATAAGAGACAACCATACATTGATATTTCTCTCCCTCTCTCCTTCCCTTCCCCTCTAAAGATAAATAAATATAATCTTTTTTTAAAAAAGTAACATGTTATAGGCAACAATATCATGATTCAAGATTGGGTCTGCCAAATACCAGAGACACAGCTACACTGCTTCTCAAATGCTTGTCCCCTTTCCACAAGGGTAAATATTTAAGAATACAGTTAGTTGGAAGAGGCATGCATGTTTATGAGAACAGATAATTGAAAGCGGTCTTTCTTAGTATTTGTAATCAGACAAAATTATAAATATAGAGGAAGGAAAGAAAATATTATAATAATAACAGATGAAATCTGGAAGAACAGCTATGCTGAAGGGCAGCCTGGAAGGAATGGACAGCTGGGAAGTCTGCTAAGAAAGTCAGAGAGACAGAGAAAGTCGATGTGCTTTGACTGAAGAGAACAGATGGGAAAGGAGCAAAGACCAAAGGAGCCAGTTGGTAGGTGTCTTCAGTTGTAGGGCAAGTAACCAGAACCTGATCAATCGACAGGAATTTATTCATTGGACTCCTGGGCACTGGGGCAGATAGGAAAGAATGTAGAGTTATTTTGGGAATGATAATGATGCAGACAAGACAGATGGCACTAACTGGGGCATTGCTTCTGAAGGAAAAGGCTGCAGACAGAAGGGAGAAAAAAAGTTTAAGGCAACCTCCATGTCAGCCATTTTGCATATCCATCGGGAATTTTTGTGGGACTAAAAAGATACAGAGGAATCACTGAAGTTGCAAGTTACTATTAAATCAGAAGTAAAGGATTTGTAGAATGAAAGAAAAATATGTCAAATGCCTACTCTTTCCATTTCTGCTCTTGTGTAAAAGATTATCAAAGGTTCATGAAAGCACTTCTACACCTTCCTGCACACTACAGACAGTCCGTTACATCATCCTCCCAACTTAAATATGACCATTTAGGTAAGACTGGGCAGGGCTTAAAGGACATGGCTAATTCTGAATAAATAGGTCTGACCACCTTAGAAGGCACGAGAAAGTCTTTTTGTGTTGGAGGAAATTGCAAACAAAGCTTACAAGGTGCCTAAAGACATTCAACAATATAATGCAGATAGTTCTCCACGTGTGCAAGTATAAGTTAACCAAGGTGAGCTGGTGTTAGTAGACATGGAACCCAATTCAGAGACATGAGGAGAAAATTAGCTTTCTGGGTGGCCCCTTCGTATACTATGTGTAACTAAGTATACTATATGACATAGTAAGTATACTTCGTATACTATGAGTCTTATATGTGCATTAATTTATTCCAAGGTATGAGTATCTTCCATAAGAAAAATGACAGCTGTCATGAGCAATCCTATACTTTCAAGCTCTTTACATTATCTCATCAAATCCTCACGACTGTAATATGTAGATGTGATTATTACTCCTACTTTATAATGAGAAAAATGAGGTTCAGACATGTTACACAACTTGCCCAAGATCACAAAGTAAGTGGAAGAGCAGCAATTCATATTCTAATCTGTGTTGTACATATCTTTTACCCTAAGGAAGGCACATTTTAGGTGCTGGCGCTAGAAAAATTAATATGTGGTAGCCCTTGTTTTTGAGCACATACAGACTAGCTGGGAGACAGAAAGCCACAAAACAGTTGCAATACAATAAAATATGTGTTATGAGAAGCATGAATGTACTACTGAATAAATAAAGAATCACATAATTTTGCCTGGGGATGTCAGAGACCACTCGAGCATAGACTGTACAGGCCAGCAATAGTTTCTCAGGGGACAAGGACACATGTAGAATTCCCATATATACAAAGCAGTGCCTACAAAGACCCAGAAGCAGCGAAAGTTTGAACTATTTAGGAAACCCTAAGGAGGTCAGAAAGACTGAAACAAAAAATATAGACATACAGTAGGAGATGAGGCTGGGGAGGTAAGCACTGTATGAGGGACTACAGAACTCAGATTTTATGCCATAGGAATTAGGGAATCATCAAAGTAAGTCCTGTGAGGAGTTTGGTCAATAAAAAAGGTTTCCACGCTATTATATCATGAGGTCCATAAGGCTATAAAAATTCAAGGGCTGGAGATGACCCCAGGGTCACAGCTAAATAGTGATGGCAGCATTACAAATGGAAGACTCCACTGGAGATTTGAGGGGAGGTGGTAGGATGGCAGCAGCATGCTAGAGAGACCTGGCCCCAGTGCCCAGAGGCTGCACCAGGGGTGGAGACACCTTATACATAACTGTGTTGGCCAGTTACTCCATTCATGCATTTGTCCATCCAATACGAATATGCACACAAGAAGCCATAACCTCAGCAGCATTGGTATTTCAGTAGTCATATCCAACAGAATGGTAAATGGCTTTTGAAATGGCATGGCCCATCTGGACACTGACATCAGGTATGACTCTGGGACCTGTTTAGAGAGGTGTGGAACAGCTGTCAAGTCCTGCTGAGAGGATGCCAGTCATGAGTGCCCCAAAGAACGCTATCTGGAGCATCTGGGGTGAGCAGAGATGGGCCTGTGGGTCTAAACCCTGAAACCTCTGGGAACCGAGGTGGTTCACCAAATCTGAAAAAATTGTGAGGCACAATTTAACACCTAGATAGAAGGGGGATATGCAGGGAATAACCACATTCTCTTATGTACCCAAGAGAGAGCAGCAGCCAGAAGGAGGTAAGTAGAAAGAGAGCAATTACAAATATCCAAGAGAAACTGGACAGACTCCCTTGGTTATAGAATTGAAATGCTTCCTCCAAGTGAGACAGAGACAAAAAGACTTTCAGTCCTCAGAGGCCCATGCCATACATATGTTCCCATGTAGATGTTTATATAGTAAATGGAGGTTGTCATTTCATTTCTGCCACTAATTAGCTATGTGGCCATAAACAAGCTGCTTCCTCTCCCTGAGTTTCAGCTTTCTCATCTATAACATGAAAAGGCTAGATCTGATGACTTCTAAGGTCCCTTCCAGCCAGAATATTTTATTAGGATTCCAGATGGTTACTGGAGATGATCAAATTCTGTGTCAATTTATAATTATGCTGTGTGAATGATACAATATCCTATTTTCCTCCTCTTAGGAACTATCGTGTGAAAATGACGCAACAAATGCAGAATTTACATCTTTCTCAGTCAAAAAAGCACAGTGCCCCCTCGTCTCCCAACGCTGCCAAACGCCTGTACAGGAACCTCTCTGAGAAACTGAAGGGGAGCCACTCTTCATTTGATGAGGCCTACTTCAGAACAAGAACTGACCGGATGAGTCTCAGAAAGACCTCGGTGGTAATAAAAAGAAAAACCTCTTCATTCTTATCTCGGTTTGATTTGTGCAGTTGTGTCTGGCTTTAAGGAGATTCTAAGATGATCCATGTTTACTTCAGAACCTGACGTCTGTAATTTTATAAATGCTGGAAGTCAGGGAAGCTAGGAACTGCGCGTACCTCTGTGGTTAGCTGAAGTCCGAGTGATGGGGAGAGTTCCCCATTCCCTTTCTTCATCTCTTTCCCTTTCTTTTACCTTAGTTTTTCGTTCTCTAGTAGACCAAAGAAACAAAAATAGCAAATATGAAGTATGAGATTAAATAGGCCTCTGAGAGCTTCATTGTTCATTCAAGTATTGAATGATCAAAATATAATATTTTTTATTTATAACGTATGCTCCATATGCATTCCAAAGGCATTCAAGACAGAATCCAAGTAAAAAAATATGTATGTATTATATAATGGGAGATAAAGAGACAGACATAGAGAAAGACGGTGAGTACAAAAGAAATGGAAAGAGAGAGAGAGAGGGGAAAGATGGAGGAGTGGGAAAGGAAGGAAGAGAGGGAGGGAGAGAGGGTTGGAAGGAAGGAAGAAAGGAAGAAAAAACTAAGAAAAGAAAATAGTGGGAATGGCAACAGAAATGAATATACCAAAAACCTAGGCAAATATAGTACCTAAAATTTACCATTACATTTATCTCTGAGTTCCTCTACAGTCAAAACAAAAAAGGAAACAACTGGTTATAGAATCCCATGAGCTGACAGTTTGAAGTATGTTGGTCTATAAGGAGACATTAACATTTTTCTGTTGCTAAGTCCTCTAGCTTGTATAAGCTATCATAATGAAGTATGTAATAGAGAATAGAACTAACATTGGTGATGTTATAGACCTTCTCAGTAGCAGTTTCTTATACCACCCCTGGTAAAAGCTGAGGGCATAATATCAACATGCTCGGCAAGGGTACTTCTGCAGGGGGTAATGGCACCATTGGTTTGAGCCTAAACAACAGACATAAGCCCTCGCCTTTCCAGATAGAAGCACACTGGACTTTGCCACCAAAAACATGGAGGAGGAAATGACTTGAGAGCGCGAGCAAACATGGCGCACAAGAAATCAGACATACTGAGAATTACAAATACACAACTGTAGACAGGGCAGCACTTCAACTTCGCACTCATTTGTTTTCTCATTTCAAACTCATCTTCTGGAAGGCCTTGGCTACAGCTGAGTTATGGCCAAAGCATCAGGGGCTCTCCAGTTTGGCAGTTGGTCAACCAAACACTTTTCCATTCAGCAGATCATCCTGAAAGCAGCATACCAACATAATTCTATTCCCTGGGTGCCTGTTGTCAAAATGAGCATTTGTGTAATAGCTTTGTATTTTCTTCTAAGTTCGATCATGTGTTGTGTGCTCAGCTAAGCCAACTTGCATGCAGGCTTTGATAGGGAGAATAGATTTTTGATGTGACTAAAAATAAAACCTGCCAATCTCAATATTTGGTCACTGAAGACCTTATGTATTTTAATTAGTTGACTCCTGTGCTAGGTCAGGACCGATGGTATTTCAACATTTTAAAGACCAAGTAACTCTAGGAGAAGATACCAGATAGATGTGTAAAAAAGATACCAGATAGATGTGTAAAAAAGTATATGTGTTGTTTTTCCCCATGAGCTACAGAAATATGTTTGAGAGAATTCCACAGCTTTTCTCCTTTGTTTGTTATTAATCCTCTGAAAGAAATTTTCAAAGAAATCATATTGTCTTTATAGGTGTTGTCATTATGAATATTAAACTTTTGGTGCTCTATGGCCCCCAACAATCTGCCCCCCAGCCATGGAAACCCTCCCTGAGGGCTCAGAAAGGCCAGGTGTTTCGTGGTGGGGCTCTGGGTTGAGAGAGGGTAGAGGTTAGCACAAAGGAGTGCATGAGCTGGGGAGTCAGCCTGCAGGCAGTGTGGAGCTCTTAGAGGTTTACAAATAAGGAAGGGGCATGTAATGTAAATTTTAGAAAGATTACTCTTGATTCAGTGTGCAGCACAGACTGGAGGGGACTAAGACTAGCAATAGACAGGTCATTGCCGTGGCCCAGGCAAAGGATGATGAGTCTCAGCAACGGTAGAGACATAGGGATGAGGAAAGAGGGGAGGAGTGTGAGACAGAAAGAGTACTCTCAGTTCCAAGCCAGCCAGAATTCAAACTACCTGTGCTACGGTCTCACTGCCAGCATTTCCCCAACGGTATTCTGTAGAATGTGATTCCAACGGCAGTTCAAACAAACACAATTAAAAATTCATTCTATGACCAAATGCTTGAAGCAGGTCCTATTTCCCACCTACCAGAGAGTCACAATTGCGTGTGAAAATTATGAAAGGCCCTGAGAGGGCTTAGAGTAAAATAATGCAGTAATTTGCCTTAATCCACTGTTTACCAAATTTATTTGACCACATGCTACTTTCTTCACAGAACACCTTCGAAAGACCTATCGCACAGTACTACACCGGACACTGGCTTGAGAAAGCTGATGTCTGCTCTCATCTATAGACTAACCATGCTCTGCAGTATTGTCTCAGTGCATCTAAATGTGCACATCTGTTCAGTGTCCATTAGAAATGATGCAGGGAGGGTCCAACACAGTGTTTACTTTGGAGACCTTGGGATAAAATTAAAGTTGTATCACTTGTAAGAGGGAATGCAGTCACGGAAGCCATCTGTTAAGTTCAAGACAGCCAAGCTGCAAAAATACACTAGTCTATGACGCTGTGCTAACCTGCTTTTGTTCTCCAGAACTTCCAGGGCAACGAAGCCATGTTTGAAGCAGTCGAACAGCAGGACATGGACGCTGTGCAGATCCTTCTGTATCAGTACACAGCAGAGGAGCTGGATCTCAACACACCCAACAGCGAGGGCTTGACGCCTCTGGATATCGCCATCATGACCAACAACGTGCCCATTGCTAAGATCCTCCTGAGGACAGGGGCCAGAGAGAGTCCACACTGTGAGTAAACCTAAGGACAACAGAGTACGGTCAGACCTCGGCTTTCTGTCACTGCAACAGCCATGCTGACCTTAGGAACATCACTAACTAATTAAGCATAGATTCTGAGATCTTTTACATGTTTTAATGGACTTCCATGCAACCAATGATAGTGTTTATCAGTCTAAGCATGGGGTTACATTCTAAATAGACTACACTGAATGGTATTTAAAAGGAACCTCAAAGGAATACACTCCCAAGAATACGACTAACTGTGAAATACTCTAAGTGAGGCTATGGAACAGGAAGTACACACAAAAAATTAAGTATGTGTGTGATATTGTCTTCCCGTCCATAATCAATATGGTGGCTTTATTCATTCATTCAACAAACACTGAGAACAGGGCACTGTTCTAGGTACTAAGAATGTAGTGTGAGCAAGAAAAAATCCCTATTTTCAAAGAAATTACATAACTAGTGGAGGGGACTTCCAATAAGAAAGTAGATAAATCGAAATGTAAACTGAAATAGTGATACATACTATGAAGAAAATAAAGTGAATGAGTGGCTAGAGGTTGATGGAGTGGGAACTCTGTGGATGGGGTGGAGTGCCTCTCTGATGGGGTGGCATTGGAGCCTAGTCCTGTACAATATCAAAGAATGAGCCATGAAGTGCGGGGTCAAATCCTAGGCAGAGTGGACATCAAGCAGAAAGGTGTGCTGAGGCGGGTGGGAATGAGATCGCCATGTCTGAAGAACAAGAAGGCTGGTGTGGCTAAAGCAAGATGAACAAAGGAGAGACTGACTGCCGAGGAAGCAGATCATTTAGGCCAGGGGCAGACATTCCCCTTGGATCGTGGTGTGATGGGGATGCAGGGGAGCTGCTGAAGCAGGTGAATGGCATGCCCTGCTTCACATTCTCGAAGGTCACAACAGTGCTCTGGAGAGCAGACAGCGGTGGGGCTAAGGTGAGACTGGGGGGCAGTGAGGAGGCTGTTTTGATGGTCCACGAGACATGAGCAGTGGCTTGGACTCGAATGCTAATGACACTGATGGCGGGTGGGGGTGGAATTCTGGACGTATTTCTTAACAGCATGATTCAGCTGTAACACACATGCCATACAATTCACCCACCTAACGTGGACAATTCAATGGTTTTTAGCATCGATACAGAATTGTGACACTGTCATCACCTCCCCCAAAAACCCCAACCCTAACCTCCCACTGCTCCCTGCCCTAGGCAACCACTAATCTACTTTCAGTTCCCATAGATTTGCCTATTCTGGACATTCTACATAAATGGAATCATATAATATGTGGGTTTTGTGAATGGCTTCTTTCTGGATATGTTTTGAAGTCGAGCTGAGATTACTAGCCAGAGGGAGCTGCTCTGGGGCCAATGGCAGACCCTGCCTAGGAGTGGACAGGACAAACTCATACAGCCTTCAGCCTGTGCCGGGCACTATTCTGAGCGCTTTACGTGCATTCACGCCTCACAGCCACAGTCTGAGGTGGGCACTCACATTCCCCTCGGTGCAAACTCTCTGACCCAATGACCACAGTGGCTCTGAGCCACAGTTTTTATGTTTCCTAAAAGAAAAAAGTAAACTCACCAAACTGTTAGTTTCACTAATACTGATTCACTTACTTCCAAGTGGTGAGACCCAGAAGGCTGAAAGAGAAGCAAGCAAATATATAATTAGAGGTCACATCTCTGGTTCTAAATTTCATCAACCCCTGCCACCCAAAGACTAGGTACAGAGGCAGATCCTTGTATCAGAAAACTCGTTATTTGAAAAATGCTAAGCTCACCACATCCATGTCAAAGAGAGTGAGGGTTTGCGTTTAGCAGGATCGGGGCTCTTCAATAAGGGCTTCATCGTCAAAGTACTGCTTCCTTTTGGTGGACTGTAGGATTTGCAGGGAGGGGCAAATGAGGCTGCAAGAAATCGAAAAAGTTTATTCGCTACCTTCCCATCTCTGCCGCAATAACGCCTGTCCCGAAGACCCAGTGAGAGAGCTGTGGGAGAGAAGCAGAGGTCTGAGCATAGAGAATGCAGACTGAGCCCCATTCTGTGGGAACAAGGAGACCATTCATCCAGATGTTGCCTGCATGGGCTAGATGAAACATTAGTCCTACTTACCTGAGACGCTACAAAGAATTCTCCATTTTTGTGAAACCAGTAAGACTCCCATTCTCCCCAAGCCCCTTTGTGCATAATTAAATCTCTATAAAAGAACCCAAGCATTAAATGTCCAGATAAACCAAAAGCAAATTTGTTCAAAGATCCCTGGTTTTTCTCATTCCCTCGAGAATGATAACCATAGTCATCATCACAAAGTTGTAAATGACAGTGAGAGATAAACTCAGATTTAGCCTCTAGGAAAGAGGACACCTAGGTAACCTGACCACCCCACAACTCAAAGACACAGTATGATGTACAGACCCCCACACGTGTAAAAATGGCAAAGGGACCTTGATTGGGTATCTATGAAATATCCATATACATTATCTCCAGTTTTCACACTGGCCCTTTGGTAGAAGGGAACGTTATTAACTCCACTTTAAGAGGAATTTTTTCTCCAGTTTTCACACTGGCCCTTTGGTAGAAGGGAACGTTATTAACTCCACTTTAAGAGGAATTTTTTATCCTCAGAGGCTAAATGGCTAACCAAAGGTCACATATCTATCAAAAATGAATAGGGATGTCAAAAACGCAGGCCCAAGTCTGTGGGACACCCATGCCTGAGATCCTTCTATGCAAATTTACTGCCTTCCCAAGCAACCAATAAGGAGGGCTGTGGCCAGATGCAGGGAGAGATGGGCCCTGCATCTTTCCCTGTGTGCTGTTTGCTAACATTTTATGGTGTGTTTCTTTACTCTGTTCTGTGCACTAAGGTGCCACTTCTGCTGGAGATGAGTGGGACAACAGAACACAACCTGTCTTCAGGGAGTTTTAAGTCATTCTATATATCAAGTACAAAAAAAAGAGAACTAACTGCTCCTGCGCATGAGTATGAGCTAGCTCATGAGAAAAACCAGTTGCCAGTCAGAACCAAATAAGTAAATAACCTGCTACAAATTGTTTCCCCAAAGCTGCTGAGAGAGGGTGTAAGAGAATAAAAATAACAATGACGTCTTAAGTTCCTAGTACGTTTTACACATTTCAAAAAAGCCTTTGCTGGCTTGAGAGTTGGGAGTTAGTTAAATAATTCTGCAAAGCAAGTAAGTGGTGGAGGCATGCATGGTTTGAACCCAGATCTTCAGTGTTCAGTTCTTCAGTGTTTGTGGAAAAGCACTAACACGCTTATTATCACACCACAGAGGCTCAATTCTTTCCTTTCCTGATTCTCCACTTGCTCCTCTTCTAAGGACAGTCAGGTATCTCAAAGCACAGTGCAGGGTTTCCAATAGGTTTAATTTTCTGTCTTCTCTTGCCCTGGGCGTTCCCTTCTGAAAACTAGCCCAATGCGCTTTCCACTACGTCAGCCCAGAATCCAGCACAACTCAGAAGAAAGTGCTCTGTATTCTCCCCATTTCATAACAGGAATCACAAAGACACAGATGAGTTTAGGGACTTAACTCCCAAGCCATTGGTCTGGCCTGTCTTCAGTCTTTAGCTCCTCAAGCACAGAACTATATACAGGTGTTTTTCATAGAGGGCTTGAAGCTCAAGCATGTGCATTTCCTTATCATAGGAAAGTCCCACAAGTGGACACCCAAACTTGTGCATTGCCCCAAGGTTAAATATATTCAGAACCCCCACCTGCCCACTAGATGAATCTACTGTCTTTATTCAGCAACTTTTTCTGTTCCTCCCACCTTTAAGCAAGCAGCAGAGAGTAATATTCATTCCTTCTAGAAGAAAACATCAGTCACTATTAAAATAGAATCCCAAGTACTTCCTCTCGGACAGGAGCGCTGCGCTCAGGAAACAGGCACAGCCTCTGAAAGGCCTGGAGTAGGAGAGCTGAAGCACAGAGGCACCTCGGGACCCCTGGGGCTGTGCCTTGCTTGCTCCATCCATTCAGTATCCAGCCGCCATGACTCACACTCGATGGAACAGCTGCTATCTGAGAAAGACTTGTCTGCAGTGGGAAAGTCCCCAGTCATAAACCCCTCCCTTATCCTGACTAACTCATACCCTGCTCCCACCCTCAAATCACACTTCAGCAGTCTCCAGAGGAATTTGCTGAATCATCAATGAGGTCTTTGCCTTTCTGAGGCTGCTCTTACTTGGCACCATTTAGGCTCTGTAAATAGTAATCGTAAAGAAACCCATTCTTTTCAGATACCTACTGTGTGCGAATCCTGTCACTCACGTGGATTTTGTCTCATCTTTTGATCCCAGTACCTGGCACACAGTAGGGACTCAGAAATTTTCAGCTGTAATTTTAAGCCCTGTCTTGTGCTGCTGGGAATTAGCTCATACACATAAACACATTTTGTGTGTAGGGCTTGTACAATGTATGGGAAAAAACCTCTAAGTCTTCCAGCAATTTATTTCTACTTTGGGGTACCTTTTGTCGTTGTTTTCCAGGTTCTGTTGTAGAATTTGGTTGTAGGTGGAGCCTGATGGGCTTTATCTTTACACTGCTGAGTACCACCGTGAAGGCAAGGACGGTGGAACGCTCCTCACTCTTTGTCTTTCAGCCCTTTCCTGGCACAGCGTTCTCCCTTCTCCCCAGACCCTCTCCTGTCTCTCTGCATTTCCGGGTGCACCCCCCTCTCTCGCTCTCTGGGACACTGCCTGTGGAACCAGGAAATGTCACCCAGAACGAGTTATGTTCAGCTACTTCATAAAGTGCGACTGCGAGCGAATGTCACCTGAGCATGGCACAGACACGGTGTTACAGCCTTGGCAGACTTGTCAGGATGCACCCCTCAGTTCTGCGGTAGTCGGGGCCGCCGCTGGTGCTGGGACTGGTTCAGGGCACGTCTGAGAGGTGTGACTATAAACTAATGAGGCCGGCTTTATGTAAACAAACACACCAGCAAGTCTACAGTCCACACGAATGCTCTCCTTTAACATGGTCCTCATGGGAGACCCCACACTTGCTCCAACAGTGCTGCCATTGCTCTAAACACTTTTGGATTTGTCCTCGGAGCCAGTTTATGAGAAAATCTGACTCGCTGCTTAGAGTCACACCTGATTTTTGTTCCAAAACAGCATTGCCCAGCGTCATCACCCTCCACGTTCACCAGACATGATTTAGAGAGGGTTCCTGAAATCAAATCCACCCTCAAAGGACTAAGATTTGCAACCATTAAGAATATGGACAGGTTTGGACAATGAGTTTCCAGATATTTTTGACCTGTTTCATTAAAATAGGGGGACAAATCCTCGCCCAGGCTTAAAAACCTGCTCCTGCTGCTCACCCCTCACCCTTGATATACCAGCTCCACAGACCTCCATGCCGCCCCTTCAGTGTGCCACACTGTCTCACCCAGAGGGCCTTCAGATGTGCTATTTCCTACATTTGGAAGGCTTTAAATATTGACTGTCACGTGGTCAACTCCCTCTTAACATTTTAGCTTCACGAGAGGCTTGCTCTGGCCACCAAGTCCAAAGGCTAAAGTCACTTTATTTCAATTTAATTTTCCTAATAGCACTTATCACTATATGACATTTTTCTCAATATTTTTATTTGCTTATTTTCTGACTCCCCTGCATTAGAACGTAAACTCCACATGAGCAGAACTTGTCTGTCTCGTTTATCACAATATCCCTAGCAAACAGTATGCGCTCGATAAATGCGTTTAATAATTGAATGAATACCAAGGCTACTCCTCCTTAAGGGGGTGACTATATTATTTATCTTGAAGACAATGATTTTACTAAATATCAAGTGAACTGATCTTTTTTTAATGTTTCCAAATAATTATTTAGATGTCCAGTGGCCACAACCTAAGTTACAGTTACCTGCTCTTAAAGAGTTGATAATTGTCTTTTCATTCTTTTGTTTTTGATTTTTAAATACACACCGAACACACAATGCATTCTCCTGGTCAAAAAATACAACTTTATAGACAAAGTTAAAAGATGTCTTTGACAGCCCACTCAAAACATGTGTGTGCATCTGTACACACCCACAGTCTAGACTCCTGCCCCTGACTTCCTGTAACATAACCACTCCTGTCTTCCTGAGGCCTGGCTGATCTAGAGCATACACTTCCAAGCTTGCTCCGAGTGACTGTTGACAGGAGACTCGTGTCCCTTTCTGCATGGGCCTCTCCACAGAGCTGCTCCCTGGCATGGCAGCTGGCTTTCCCCAGAGCACATGATTGGAGAGAGAGAGAAAGAGAGAGCACGACCAAGAGAAAAACAAGTGTCTTATAACCCAGTCTCAAAAATGATAACTTACCGTTTCTCCTGAATCTTATTGATCATGCAGACCAGCACTGGTGCCGTGGAGGAGAAGGGTATGGACACCCAGAGATAGCAGTCACTGAGGCCGCCTGGAAACTGGGTACCCCACTACCTACCTAGGATTGATGAGAATTAAATGTAACGACAGCTTTAAAAGATTTCCCTGGCACATTATAAACGTTCAAAAAAGTTGGTAGCCAGTATAACTTTCAAAAACGAAGTAAAACCCAAGAGTTCCTAATAAAGAATTTAAATGTTTTATCCATCTGTTATACAGTTTATGTTGTGAAGACACTACCCAATACGAGCACTTTTTAAAGTTTATAGAATTTTATGTTCTAAAACTTCACCATGCAACACAGGAGACGCTAGCCACAAATAACTCCTGCGCACTTCATATGTGTCTGATCCAAATGAATTCTAAATGTAAAACTTACACTGAATATATATCACATTAATAATTTTATATTGATTACACGTAGAAATAATTTTAGATCTGTTGAGTTAAATAAAATATATTATTAGCATTAATTTCACCTATTTCTTTTTTATTTTTAATGTGAATACTAGGAAATTTTAAATGCTGTGGCTCACACTATATTTTTGCCAGGTAGTACCCAAAACATTAGCAGAAGATATGGTTATCCTCTTTCATACTTAAACTTTCTAAAAACATCATTGGGTGATCTGCTTTGCAGTTGCTAAATAATTCCTCCCAGTGTTTTGTGTGTTTGTTTTAGAGAAAATGTCCATTTGCCCCTTGGAGTTCGGGAGACCTGGGCAGGAAGTCCCTCTCTGTGTCACTGCTCTGGCTTCTTAAAGAACCACAATCACAACCTAAACGATATAATGTGGACTTTGTGAATCCACACTGCTGGAAAGTAGCAGAGAAAAACATTCCAGAGCCCCATGTCCAGGGTGTAATGAGTTCTAAGAGAAGAAAGTTCCACAGTAATTAAACTGAAAGATTTAATCTCCAAATCTCTAAAACATTTTTGGAACCACACTCTCCAAGTCCTTGGGAAAACCTGAAAATAAGCGAAGCCAAAGTGAATTTTGAGTCCTAAACCTTAGCAAGATGGTTTAACTAAAATTTATGGTTTGAGTTTTTCCGATATGAAAATGTTTGAATTAAAGAACATTCAATTATTGGAACGCCTCTATATTATTTCTTTTGATGTCCCTACCTGAAAACAAGTCAGTTGTGAGGTTGTTAGGAGGTTGTCACTAATGATCAGCAAAGATAAATCGTATTAACTAGTCTTTTTCATTGCCCAGAGGATACTGGCTTACAATACAAGGTTTAAACTTACATGACCTTGTTTATTCCTTTGAAATAACAGATAGGGTTGAAATTGACACCACTTAGTACATAAGGTTTCTGAATGATAGCTGGAACAGAAAATTGTTATCTGGGGAAAGAGGTTTGCTTTTTTAAAAATTTTTTTTAGATTTTATTTATTTTTAGAAAGAAGGAAAGGGAGAAAGAAAGTGAGGGAGAGAAACATTGATGTGCGAGAGAAACATTGATGTGCAAGAGAAACATCAATCCACTGCCTCTCACATGCCCCCAACCTGGGACCTGGCCCACAACCCAGGCATGTGCCCTGACCAGGAATCAAACTGGTCAAAACAAAAGGAATTAGACCTTTTGTTTTGCAGGCTGGTGCTCAGCTCAGTCCACTGAGGCACCCAGCCAGGGCAAGAAGTTTTGCTTTGTTTTGTTTTTAATGCAAGAACAGAGCTATTTCATAAAAAACAAGTATCTTATTTATTTATATAGAACAATGGGTGTAACAATAACACAAGCCTCCACTAATATAGAGGCTTCTCTGTAAAGGTTGTCACTAACTTATGACAACTTGTGAGACGGGTGCACAGCGATGGGACACTTAGGCTCAAGATGTCAGTGTAACTGGTTAGGGTCACACATTCATAAGGAACTACAGGGACACTAAAGCCCTTTTACCATCTTACCTCCACTTTGGAAATAATAGAAAAGCAGATTTCAGCTCAAGATAAGGAAACTTTTTAGAATTAAATTGAACTCTTTAAGTTAAAATTAAAAGTGAAGTGAAGGAAGTCATACAGGGCCAAGAGTGCTACAGGAAAAGGCCCCCAAGGCCAGTTGTAAGGCTCCCTTTGGGCACTAGATCGGACACTGGTCTCAGTGCCAGTTTTTCCCATCAGTGAAACCAAGGAAAATGTTAATAACAGCAGAAAGTTACTGCTAAATTGAAAAATGGTATATCATTAGTAATGGGCAAATGCATTCTTTTTTTTCAAGCAGTTGTTGCCTAAAAGACTCAATTAGAAAATTAAAGTTAGTACGAATGTAGGTTCCTTCCACATCTTGGTTATTTTAAATAACACTATAATGAACAACAGAAGACTGGATAAAGAAAATGTGGCACATATATACAATGGAATATTACTCCACCATAAAAAAGAATGAAATCTTATCTTTTGTGACAACTGAATGAACCTTGAGGGTATTATGCTAAGTAAAATAAGCCAGGCAGAGAAAGACAAATACCATATGCTTTTACTTCCATGTGGAATCTAAAGAACAAAACAAACAAAAAACAACACAGAAACAGACTCAGGTACAGAGAACACACTGACAGAGAACACGCAGGTCGCCAGACATGTGGGGGATTGGAGGGCTGGGTGAAAACAGTGAAGGGATTAGGAAGTACAAACTGGTAGTCACAAAGTTGTCATGGGGATGTAAAGTACAGCATAGGGAATATAGCCAAGATTATAATAACTATGTATGGTGCCTGGTAGGCACTGGAAATATGGGGGCCAGGGAGCCATGTTGTAAAAGTGTGTGACTGTCTCAAACCTCTATGCTATACACCTGAAACTGATATAAAATAATACTGAATGTCAATGGTAATTAAAAAAAATTTAATTAAAAAATATTTACCTTCATACTTAAAAATTCATTAAAATTAGTTTATGTTTTACCCTCATTGTATTTTCAAGCTCTTAAGCAATTATCAACCAGGCCCAAATTTACCAATTGCAGGGCAAGGGTGAAATTAAGAACTAGTAAGGCAAATAAATAGCTGGTGATCTGTAGTTTAGGTTGTGATGGTGAAGAAAATCCACTCAGTCTGATCACTATTTATCTCAGGATTTAAACAGTAACCCTAATTGTATTCTTTGAACACCAAGTGCCTGCCCCTCCCCCAACTCCCACCCGGTAGTTAATTAGCTGGGCAGGTCTTATAACAAATACCCACTCAAAAACACTGGGTGGCAGAAATGCTGTTGATAATTAAACACCACAATAGCAAGGAGCCTATTTCAGCAGCCGCCGAGTGGCCTTGCCCCCGCCGGACGGCTCACCACACACTCACAGACCCTCTATTGTGCTGGCTGTGGCTGCGCAGAGGGATGGCTGCTTGGCTGGAGAAGGGATCAACTGCAGTCAGAGAAAAGGCCGAACCTGCGAACAGTCCAGGAGTTCTGGACTCCGGGGGGAACTACTCAGACGGTGGAAGTGGAAGGGGAATGGATCCAAGAGGAAGAGAGGTGGATGGGCAGGAAAATCAATCATAAAACAGACCTGGCCTTTCTAGTTTCTATGTCCAACCAACCAACCAAAACGAATTCACCAATCTCATGACAAATAGGTAGCAATTGGAAAACTGCGATACATAAATAATACGTTAATTTGCATTCCATTCGGTGTAGAGGAGGTTCACTAAGTTTTTTAAGGTTTTTTAAGAAAACCTCAAAGAATCATCCCACCTTCCTGGGCTCAGTTTCTTCATCTTAAGATAAGGGGGATAAAAAGGTTCTCGCCCTGGGGTGGCGCAGACAGCAATGAGGCTCCAGAGGGGTCGAACGCCTGAACTATCACGCTATTATTTAAGATAAAACTACACATATACAATCTAATATAATCATCATTTGTACTTGCTTTTGCTTAAAATATATTAACCAAGCTGGTTAGGTTGATTATCTCATACTGAACAGATGCTTCTGTTGGAAGTTATATAGGTCATTCACAACAGGGAGAAAATGATTAATTTATGAGTCAGCTGATTTGGTAGTCAATAAAGAAAATCTTTCAAAAGAAAGTGTTTTATTAAGCTATTAATTTGGTGAACTGGCTGGAAACCACTGGCTCAGTCAGTGCCTCTCAAACTCCGCATGGAATTACCTCTAATGACAGAGGCAAGTGAGCATATTCCCAGGGGCACCTGGAGACTAGGCCTGGGGGGAAGAAAAGAAATTTCTATAAAGTTTCCCTTTTTAAAAAAATCTTCAATTTGGGGGGGAAATTTTCCATTCTCCTCCATAACAGAAGTGTTCGTTTTAATATCTAAATAACGTGCTTTCACTCAAACCTGCACGAGAAATTTGGTGCTCCAGGAAGATGCTCCTATCCGTTCCATGGCTGTAGAGACACCCACTGCACCCCCCCAACACCAGCACATATCGTATTATGAAGTGGTTTAGGGATCCAGCTGACCTTGCAAAATTTACCTGGCCATAAAATTCTGTGGATCTCCCCTGTTTGTCTATGAAAAGGGAAAAATGCTGTAAGGCGATGAATCCCTTTACCCCTACAACTCAAATGGCATCATGTCCACAGCCTAGGAAGAAAGCAAAAGTCTAGAAACAAAACGTGTTATGCAGGGAAAGGAGGAAAAATTTCAGGGGGAGCCAAGCAGAGCTCCAGAGAAGCTGTCCATCTGAAGTGCCACCTGGAATTCACACCAGTAATAACTGTTGTGAATATAAAAATTAATAGGGGGGATTTTATAGTATTAGAGAAATTTATTTTTATAAATCATGTGTCTATCACCCAAGTGTTGACGCATGCATGCAATTCAAACATCAGGCTTACAATAAAAAGCTCACTGAATGACTTAGCAAGGACAATTCCCCCATTTTCTCGATAATTTGGAGTAGAAGGAGGAGGGGGCAGTGGGTAGAGGGTGCAGTTACTGGGTCAATTAATCAACCTGAAAACTGTGACACAAACTCTGACGCCTAACCTATGTCTAAAAATACACAAATGTATACGAATTTGTTTTAAACTGTCAATGCCTATATTTAGGACCTTCCCAGCAAGGCTATAATGAGACTGTGTTTGAGGGCTTCAGTCATAGCAGACTCTACCATTAATCTGAAGTTAGTTAAATTAACAGCATTTAGTACTGACTTGTCAATCTCACTGCTCCAGGAAATTGCACCTTGAGGCTACTAATATTGCCAATTTTTCCACTGGAGTATGTGCCCGCGTGTGTGTATGTGTATTTTTTTTCTCCAAAACCTCCGTGTTCATACACCATCATTGCTTCCCTACGTCCACAGCACTTATAGTATCATTTATTCTGGCCTCCTTTAGCCTTCCCAGGGGATTCTGCATAGTGTAGCTGCTCAGTGAAAGAGTTTTTTAGCTTTATATTTATTTGTTTATTTTTCTGTCATGGCTCATGACTGAGGCTTTAAAAAAAAGTGTGACAGTATTTAGAGTACATGATTGACTGCTACAGCAACATTCATTAACCATGACAAATCTGCAGCAAAACACAGTCCTGAGTGTTCTAAACAGCAACTTTAAAAAGAAAGAAGAAAGAAAGAAAAAGAAAAAAGACTCAACTAATTTTTCATTGACCTCATCGGTAAATAAATTTAGACTGATGGTGAGCAGGGGCAATAATAAATTAGTATTCATTTCCTGTAATTAATGCAAACATGCCTATGAACACAGAGAATATGAATATATAACCACCTAATTTCCATTTCAAAATACACCTAACAAATTTTCGCTTGAGTTATCTTCATAATATTTTCCCCCTTCATTAGAAGAATGAAATGGTTGGGTTCTCTCGCACCCACCGGGGGAAATGTCGTTTTGATCACAGAGAGTGTCAGTGACAGATCAGCAGAGCTTGATTCTGATCTGTGTCATTATTTGGTCCTCTACCACATGCCCATGCTAAGGCTGTCTTCCTTTATCACTGACCAACGACCAACAAGGGCTCCTCTGAAGTGACCAGGTGACCACCTTGGCAGGCCCTCACCTGTGTGAGAGCCACCACAAGCAGCAGCCTCCTAGCCTGGCAAAGAAGGTGAAATATCCTTGACAGGAGCACTCATTTGCACAAGGGCAACTTGGGTACACAATATGATGTGAATGGAACAAAGATGACCATGCACTGAGTAAAACAGAAATACCACGCTGTGAGACCTCTCTCAGCAAGAGAAGCTAGAACTTGCTCTGCTGGGCACAGGCATCTCCAGAGACCATCCCCACAAGCAGACCACAGTCAAAGATCAATGATCATTCTCAGGTCACCCAGCTTTCAGAACTCTCTAGACCTACTGTGGCAGCAGTAGTAGAAGACTTCATTTTGTTTTATTTTTATTTTTTGTAGTGGTAGAACACCCTGTTAGCAATAAATACATTGACTAATACCAACAGAATTATGCCACTAAGATACACATAGAAAAACGTGTATGAGCTGGGCAGAAAGTGATAAGACCAGAAAATTTGAATCAGGTTCCACCAAAATAAAAAAGAACAAACAACTTTGGCAGAATGCAGCTTGCCTCATGGACGCCTTTTCCCAAGGCCTTCCTTGCCCCACAGAGTTTTAGCCCCTAAGTGTTTGTGCCTCTGAAGATCGTGGAAACAAATGTGTGCCATCTGGATTAGAAGTGGTCCTCATGGGCACTTGATAGTGGAATGCTAACTGATGACAGCTAAGCAACTACATGGGGTGCATGTCACAAGAGGGCCAGAGGGCAATGGGAATATCTTAAATTGATGGATTTACCATTTAGTCTAGTTGTGAATGTCACTAATCAGACCTTATTGTAACAAGATGTTAATAATGAACATGAATCCCACTTTTTCCAGGCATTTTTTAAAACCCATAGTGGCCTCAGCTCTCTTGCCAGCCAGGCAGTACTTCCCCACAAAGAGAAACAGTCACCCATTTCTTTCTGTTTAGTTGTCAGCCTGGAAAGCCGAGCAATGCACCTCAACACACTGGTGCAAGAAGCGCAGGAGAGGGTGAGTGAACTGTCTGCTCAAGTGGAGAATGAAGGATTTAGTCTGGACAACACAGAGAAAGAAAAACAGCTGAAAGCTTGGGAGTGGAGGTATCGGCTCTACAGACGCATGAAAACAGGCTTCGAACACGCGAGTGAGTATAAGCAGAGGACTTCTACATTTAACTAGACCAAACCTTGCTTTCAAACAGCCAGGCCTTCTTTTACTGATTTTTTTTGTAACACGACAGGGTCATGGATGGCCGTTGTCAGCCTGTCTGGAGCAAGGGCTCTGAGAGGCTGTAAAAGGACCTTTTGTCTTGCTTGATTTTCTGGCTCCTGATAGGTTCTCTGGCCACAGTCATGAGGCTTCAGTGCTGCTGGCCTCCCTCCACCGTGTCACACTCATCTAGCACTTTCCACCCGTTACGCCCTAATGCCTAATGACCTGGATGGTCTGATGCCCTAAGTGGCTATATTTTGGGATGTGGAGGTGGAAAAATATTTGTTTGCCTATTTGTCCAGTTTCTGCTTCAAGCTCAAGTTTAAGCTGTTTTCAACTCTCTAACTGCATTTTTTATATAGAACTTATGTAAACTGACCTTCAGTTAGTACAGGCTGTAGAGGACAGTCAATCAACCCATGAATTATGCTTTTGTGTGCACTTCCATTCTCTTTTACTGATTCTTTTTGTTAGTTTAAGAAAGTCTTGTTTCTGGGTAATACTAGCACTGGAAGGTACTGCTTAGTGCAGCCTCTGATATAAAAATATATAGAAAATTCAAACAGTTGTGAAATATTAAACTTTTATTCCAAAAGGAGACTTACTTAAACAACAGAAAAAAACAGAACTATATTGAAAGTTTAAGTATAAGAGAAAGAGCAGCTCATTAGTTCAGAAGTTATCTGCCTCTGCTCTGGTGACTTTAGCTGTGATAAAGACCACAGGCAGTGAAAATCTCGTTTTCCAAAATATGACTGTAAACTAAGTTCCAAAACTAGGCCTAATGCTTTCTATTGAAGCAACTTAACCAACATGAATGAAAGGTTGCTTTTAATATTAATAATCTCTGAAGCAATGCTGATACGTCTGCTCTTTTAGTAAAAAAAAAATTCAGCAATCATTTTAATAAGTGCATTTGCTATTGTGCTTCAATCAGGACAAATTAATATTAGAAGTCATTTTTAGACTTGATATCCATTTTTAATTTTCTAAGTTACAAAACACCTTCTAGTGTTAAGGAATACCTAATAACATCAGAAATCTGCTCGCAGACATGACATTTGCCCATGAATTCTTTCTTTTACTGTGTGATAGGAGACAGCATGGGAGCAAGGCAAGTACCTTCCACACTGGGAAGAGCCCAGCACTGGGCATCTGAAGTCATGGGCTTTCTTCCTAGCTGTGTCTTCATTGTGTCCTTAAAGAGGTTGTTTAGCCTCTTCGGGCTGCAGCTTCCTCATCCTAAAAGAAGGGACGCTGTTACTTGCCCTTTCTACCTAATAGGGTTGCAAAAAGTGTCCCGTGAAATGACTTACACAAAAGTACTTTATAATAATGTAATGGTTCCTGCTAACACTTTCTAGCCTTCTCTCCCCTGGTCCAGGCAACCTCCTATTGTGTTTCTGGGATACTTTGGGGAGGCTTAACTGGTACTATTTACCCTTCAGAAGATGTTCTAATGATCAAATAAGACCAAGATAGCAACAAATAAAGGCCATGGAGACCTCTAATGAAAATGTTCAAAAGCAAAAGCTATTAGGCTCTACAAACAAATGTTTCTATAGTGTGTATTTCAGGGTGTCCTTTGAAGATGCAGGAACATTGTTTGAAAAGGATTTGCTTTGTTAAGATCCTGTGTTTTTCCTTCTGCCTCAGGAGCCCCCGAGGTGCCAACCAATGTCTGTCTCATGGTAACCAGCAGCACATCGCTCACGGTCAGCTTCCAAGAGCCTCTGAGTGTCAATGCCGCTGTAGTAACCAGATATAAAGGTACTGCGCTCTAGATGTTTTTTTTCATTGCTCCTTCTTAAAAAACAATCCATTGTTTGGGAACCAGTTGTGCATTTTGTATGTTTGCTTCCTACTGATAGGCTGTTGTTTCATTCTATGCAGAGCTGAAATATTTCTACATACAGAGCAATAAGGTGACAGAGTAAGTCACAGAAAAGATGAACCACAAGACTGGGCTGTCATTCCAAGCTCCTCAATTAACATTACTTTTCCAATCCTGTTTGCAGAGGACCTGCTCTGTGCATAGCATAGGACTGGGGACAGGACTGAGGAGGACACACTGAAGAATCAGCCTGGCTCCAAGGAGCTCAGAGGCTTGGCCACGGAACATACTAAATAGGGGGACATATATTATAAATTGATAGCTGCAATGGCAGGTAACTAGAGGTCAGGACTGAAAAACCCAACAACAACAAATAAAGTGCATTGGAGCTCAGCAAAAAAAGAGATGGGGAAATGGTAGGCTCAGGAAAGCCCCAGGGTGGAGGTAGCATTTGGGCCCATCTGTCAAAGATGGCTAGGATTTGAACCGAAGGTAAACTCCCAAGTGGAGAGAACAGTGAGAACAGGTATGAAAGCAAGAAAAGTCTGGGACAAGTAAGGAGAATAAGAGAATATACTGGAGGAACAGAAAATAGTGTGGCTCCAGGGGAGAGGAAGGACGTGACAAGATGCAGTGAAATGTAAGATTAGAAAGTCAAACTGGTATCTGGAGGTAAGGGTGGGATGAGGCTTGAAATAAAGATTAAGAAGTTAGACTATTTGAAAAAGTCTGCAGACCACTGTATAAAATAAAGACAATACTGGAAGAAATATAGATTTAGAATAAGAAAATGAATTAGGAGGCAGCTACATGCAAAAAAATGGAACTCGGACACCAACTTACACCACACACAAAAATAAATTCAAGGTGGATAAAAGATTTAAATGTAAGCCAAGACACCATTAAAGTCTAGAGGGGAACGTAGGCAGGAAAATCTCAGATATTTCATGCAGCAATATTTTCACTCATATGTCCCCTAGAGCAAGGGACATAAAGAAAAGAATAAACAAATGGGATCTCATCAAAATAAACAGCTTCTGCATGGCTAAAGAAAACAGCATTAAAATAAAAAGAGAACTGTATGGGAAAACATATTTGCCAATGATACCTCAGACAAGGGTTTAATCTCCAAAATATATAAAGAACACACACGAATCCACTCTAAAAAGACAAGCAACCCAATTAAAAAATGGGCAAAGGACTTGGACAGACATTTCTCCAAGAAGTTCATTACAGAAGGTACAGAGACACATGAAAAGATGCTCAGTATCACTAGCTATCAGAGATGCAAATTAAAACTACAATGAGATACCACTTCATACCTGTCAGAATGGCCATCATAAACAAAGCAACAAACAACAAGTGTTGGAGACAATGTGAAGAAAAGGGAACCCTAGTGCACTGTTCGTGGGAATGCAGACTGATGAAGCCACGGTGGAAACCAGTATGGAATTTTCTCAGAAAACTAAAAATGGATCGACCTTTTGACCCAGCAATTCCACTGCTAGGATTATATCCTGAGACCCCTGAAACACCAATCCAAAAGAACCTATGCACCCCAATGTTCATAGCAGCACAATTTACAATAGTCAAGTGCTAGAAGCAAACTAGGTACCCATCAGGTAAATGAATGGATCAAAAAACTATGGTACATGTACACAATGGAATTCTATGTGGCAGAAAGAAAGAAGGAGCTCCTACCCTATGCAACAGCATGGATGGAACTGGAAAGCATTATGCTAAGTGAAATAAGCCAGGCAGTAAAAGACAAATACCATAGGATCTCACCTTTAACAGGGACCTAAGCAACAAAACAAACAAGCAAGCAAAATATAACCAAAGACACTGAAATAAAGAACAGGCTGACAGTAACCAGAGGGGAGAGGAGAGGGTATTTCAGGGGAAAAGGGGAAGAGTTTGCAGTAACAAGTATAAAGGACACATGGACAAAACAAGGGGGTGATGGAAACAGGAGGGAGGTGGGGAAGGCTGGGGGTGGGCTAAAAGGCTGGGGGAATAAGGCTAAAAGGCAGAAAACTGTACTTGAACAACAATTAAAATAAAATAAAATTTTTTTAAATGAATTAGGAAGCTACTCAGGAAAGAGGTCATGACAGCCTGACGCTGCGGCTATAGCAACACCAGGAAAGCAGAGAGAGCCCAGAGGAGGAGAAAAATGCCATTGTTACGATGATAACAGCCATGGTTTACATAGTGCCCAGCAGAGTGTCCAGCTTTTTGATGTCTCTGGGCCACACATTAAATACACAAACACTATCAAAAACTGATGAACAAAAAGAAAGGTTTTAAGTAAATTTACAACTTTGTGTTGGGCCACATTCATAGCCACCCTGGGTCACATGTGGCCCCAGTTTGGACACCCCAAACCTTTATATGTATTAACTCTACTAAACTTCACAACAACCATATGAGGTAGGTACTGGTAAGATTCCCACTTTGCAGATGAGAAAACTGAGGCAATGAGATTAAGGAATTTGCCTAAGGCTCCCAGCAGAGCCACAAGTATCTCATTATGTTGACACTTGAATGTGGTGGACAAAAAGAAATCTATTTCCCCGATTAAAGAAGACTTGTAGAAATACCATGAACAGTTCTAAAACCTGATGAAGTCTTCTACACATATTCCAAGATGCCAGGCCACCAGGTAGGATTTCTGTGTTCAGGTCACTGCTCCTCCCTTTGGGCCACAAATATGTCCAGGTAATACATGCACTTCCTTTCTCTTTACCAAGCCCTGGTCCCATGTCTGCAGGCTGTTCTCTCCCCACACCACAGCTTTCTGGGGAACTGCCAGACCACTCCCCTCTCTGTTTATAATACCTTAGGAAGACAGCTCTGAACTGGTTACTGCTTTGGGTTTCCTGTATCAGTCTAAAACAGTGATTTGCAACCTTTTTCAGCTCATGGCATACATAAACTACTAAAATTCTATGGCACACCAAAAAAATGTTGTATTTTTTGCAGATCTGACCAAAAAATAGGTATAATTTTGATTCACTCGCACCAGATGGCTATTGTTCTGCCGGTTGTTGTCCTATTTTTATTTGACAATCTAAGGGAAAGGAGGTCATTGCCCCTGACTAAACAGTCAGGTATTACACATTTTAATGATTCTTACAGCAAAATTCTTGTAGCACATCGGTGTGCCAAGGCATGCCAGTTGGAAATCGCTGGTCTAAGAGAAGGCAGCCTGAGGGTACAAGCAACAACAGATAAATGAAGCCACCCAGAATGACCTCCTACAGCCATCCTCTGATACAACCCTGATACTTTCCTCGGTTGTCTCATCTGCCAAGACTTTCTGAAATTTAGAACAAGTTTTTGGTTGGCAATATCAGACTTGGGCATTTTTCTCTCTTTCTATCTCTTTCCTGCTCAGGATTCTGATGAAGGGTTTCATCAGTGTTGCCCAACTTGACATTTGCTTCTTACATTTGATTAGTGAGCTAATTTATCCAGACTGTCAGCTACTTAATATCTGGCCACAAAGCCAGCAAATTCTATCCGCATTCGCATATTAACGCATCTCGTCTCAGGAGACTTGCACCTGGGTGAGGTTGAACTGAAAGGTCACAAGTGGGTTCTGTTAGTAACTGGAGGAGATTAATTAAGCATTATAAATAGAATTGTCTGTTGCATTATGGAGTAGGTTTCCTTATGTTAATTTATAAGGTCATAAATTGAGTCCTTAACCTGACCACTCTCAAGGATTATTTAAAACAGCTGGTGGCCTACTGTACCCAGAGACGGGACAGTTTTTAGTTCAGGGTTGAAGTGAATGAATTAATTTTGGAAATACTAGCAAAATTACCCCGAGACAAGGCTAAATGTTTTGTTTGCTTTAGAAAAAGAAGAAACAATGAGAACTCCACAGAATGAAATGGCAATGATCTAATTGACCCTGCAGTGTTTAGGGCTTGGCAAAAACATCTCACACTGCTGTCCAGAATTTCTGGGTTCAGCAAAACCTCAAGCCTATTTTGACAACTGGATGTTTTCCCCCTTTGTGCTTAAGCCAATGTTTGAAAGAAAATCTGAATCCTCTGTTTCTCACTTGTTTACATTCAACTTATCAACATGTTGGTTTTTTTAAAAAGTTTGTTGATATCCAGAAATCTTTCTAAGACCACCTCTTTATAAGCCTTCCTCAGGCCCAAGGGCCACACACCAGGCCAAATGCCATCACAACTTAAGGATGAAAGGTGTCAATTTCAGCTTCAAACCCAGGAAACAGTTTTGAGGGAGACCCACTGGATTTTTCTGCCTGCAGCTCCCCTGGATGCAGGGAAATGAGGCCAAAAGAGCTACTGTCTGTTTCTAGGAGTTTCCTCCATAAAGAGCTCTGGCATCTTCTGGTCCCATCTCACCAATTTTCATAGTTTACAGAGCACAGCTAGAGCTACTTCAGATGCTTCAATGCTTTGGAAGATTGCCAGGACTTGGTTCTGCCTTCTCTCCTCACTGCCTTGGGTGACCTGCCTGATGCTCTCATTTGCAGAGGATATGTCATTTCTCTACAGGCCCAAAGTAGAAAACATTTTTAGAAGTAATTTGGCTGTTCTTTGCAGGGTTTGGGTGGATAGGAAGGTATCCTGTAACAGGTGCAGTAAAGCATCTGTTTTCCGTCCACAGGATGAATTATTTTCTAGTTTTTACAGGTGTGCCTTGAAGCAGTCCTACTTTGGGGTCTGCCAATTGTGAGATGCAGCTGTAGGTGCTCCAGGAAATGTGAGTGCCCTGTTTCAATGGCACCTGTCCCCATCTCTCTTCCTACCTTGTTCCCTGGTTAGAAACCAGCACTCTAGTTCCTCCCTACAAAGGCCTGTCATAACAAATTACCTAACTGTTCTTCATTTGGTGGCATTTTTAAAAAATTAAAATGCATTCCTCCTTGTAGAGATTGTCAGGACCTCTCGGCTGGTAGTGTATCTGCTTCTGAAAAGACAGGTGGTTGCCTCTACCAGCCACCACCTCCAGCCTCTTTCTCAGAAGCAGCAGCCAAACAATTCCAGGGAGATGCCCAGCAGCACTGCAGGACACCACCTGCCCATTAAAATCCTCAGAGTTGATCATTTATAATGACAGTGTAAACTTGTTCATGACTTGATCACTTGGGCCATCTTTTCACCAGAGTTGAGAAAAACTTGATTTCATGGGATTTGGGGGCACACTGTTTAGTAATTTAAATTATTTTATACCTTCTATTCTTTTCCTCTCACAGTCAAAAAGATACTTGTCTACCAAGAAAAATGTATTGCATTAGAGAATATAACTATTTTCCAAGTCTAATTAATTAAAAGATTAATCCGATCATAAGCATGATGTGGCTATCTACCCTCATAACTAGATTGAAGTAATATCATTCCATAAAGCAAAACAGATTTATAACTTGATTTAGACTGGAAGGAGTAAAGACAAACATTTGCAGGTGAGAACAACAAGGAGAGGCAGAGGGTTATATTCAGAGGACATGAAACTCAGTGGAGTAATATTTTTTTGTCTGCAAGTAAAAATGTAACTAAATGTATGATGGGGATAAACAGAATGCCCAGTGGCAGTGAGAGAATGGCAGCACCACTCGGGTCATTTCTTCTGAGCTACGATAGCCCTCTGTGTGTCCTTAGTCCTCCCGGACGCCGCTGCTGGTTGCCGAGTTGTCAGGATCCAGCCAGTTTACTCTTTAAACACCATATGACCCACCTTAAAACCTTCCACCAATAAAATATGTTGCACAGGGTTATGTAAGAGAAAAACTTGGGATTTACCCTTCTCTCAATGTCACATCCCCAACCACCAAGTTCATCTCTGATACATTTGCTTACAAATCCTTTCTTGACGCATGAACACATTATGTATATGCGTACAGATGTATAGTTTTGTTTGTGAACTCTAACATAAATATTATCACCCTATTTGTCTAATCCTACAACTAGATTTTTTCCAACTCAACAATATATTATATACATCACATACAACTTTCTATGTCAGTGTGTTTAATCTTCACTCCTTTTAATAGTTATATAGTATTCTTATTCCATAGATAGAGGTGCCATAATTTATTTAATTATTCTCCTACTCATGGACAGAGGTTTTTTCACTTTTTTCCTATTAAATAATGCCTCAGTCCTTCTATGGGCATTCCTTGGAGATATTACAGGTTTGGTTCCACACCACTGCAATAAAGCAAATATCACAATAAAGCAGTTCATGCAATCTTTTTGGTCTCTCAGTGACATAAAAGTTATGTTTATACTATACTATAATCTATTAAGTGTGAAACAGCATGAAGTCTAAAAAATGTACATACCCTAATTTTAAAATACCACATTGCTAAAAAGTGCTAGCCATCATCTGAGCCTTCTTAGGATCGTATTCTTTTTGCTGGCATAAGGTCTTGCCTCGATGCTGATGGCGGCTGACTGATCACAGTGGTGGCTGCTGAGGGATGGGGTGGCAGTGGCAATTTCTTAAGATAAGACAACAGTGAAGTCTGTCACATCGATTGACTCTTCCTGTCATAAACAACTTCTCTGTAGCAAGCATACAACACTGTCTGATAGCGTTTTAGCCACAGCAGCACTTCTTTTGAAACCGAAGTCAATCCTCTCAAAACCTGCCACTGCTTTTTCAACTAAGTTCATGGAATTTTCTAAATCCTTTGTTGCCATTTCAATAACCTTCACAGAATCTTCACCAGGAGTAGATTCCATTTCCAGAAACCACATTCTTTGCTCATCTACAAGAAGCAACTCTCCATCTGTTAAAATGTTAGCATGATGCTGCAACCATTCGGTCACGCCTCCAGGCTCCATTTCTATTTCCCTTGCAACTTCTACCAGATCTGCAGTTACTTCCTCCACTGAAGTCCTGAACCCCTCAAATCATCCAAACTCCTGTTAATGTGGACACATTTTGATCTCTTCCCATGAAACAAGAATGCCTTAATGTCATCTAGAATGGTGAATACTTTCCAAAGGTTTTCAATTTATTTTGCCCAGATCCACCAGAGGAAGCCCTATCTATGGCAGCTATAGCCTTACAAATGTATTTCTTAAATAGTAAGACTTGAAAGTCATAATTATTCCTTGACCCATGAACTGCAGAATAGATGTTTTGTCAGCAGGCATGAACAGAACATTAATCTTGCTATACATCTCCATTAAAGCTTTTGAGCCCTGGCTGGTGTAGCTCAGTGAAATGAGTGTGGGCCTGCGAACCAAAGGATCAGGGTTCGATTCCCAGTCAGGGCATATGCCTGGGTTGCAGGCCAGTTCCCAGTGAGGGACACACAAGAGGCAACCATACATTGATATTTCTCTCCCTCTCTCCTTCCCTTACCCTCTAAAGATAAATAAATAAAATCTTCAAAAAAAATTTTTTTTTAAGCCTTTGAGTGACCAGGCACATTGTCAATGAGCAGTAGTATTTTGAATGAAATCTTTTACTCTGAGCAGTAGGTCTCAATAGCGGGCTTAAAATACTCAGTAAACCATGTTGTAAACAGACATGCTAGCATCCAGGCATTGTTCCATTTATAAAGTATAGGCAGAGTAGATTTAGCATAATTCTAAAGGGCCCTAAGATTCTTGGAATGGTAAATGAGCATTGGTTTCAGCTTAAACAGCTGTATTAGTCCCTAACAAGAGAGTCAGCTTGTCCTCTAACTCTTTGAAGCCAGGTCTTGACTTCTCCTCTCTAGCTATTAAAGTCCTAGATAACATCTTCTTTCAATATAAGGTGGTTTTGTTTACACTGAAATCTGTTAATTAGTGTGGCCAACTTCATTAATTATTTCAGCTAGATCGCCTGGATAACTTGCTGAAACTTCTATATCAGCACTTGCTACTTTGCCTTGCACTTTTATGTTATAAAAATGGCTTTTTTCCTTAAACCTCATGAACCAACCTTTCTTCCAGCTTCAAATTTTTCATCTGCAGCTACCTCACCTCCCTTGGCCTTCATGAAATTAAAGAGAGATATGACCTTGCTCTGCATTAGGTTTTGGCTTATGGCAGTGATTTTCAACCTTTATCATCTCACAGCACACATAAACGAATTACTCAAATTCTGCAGCAAGAAGAGGCTGGAAAGAAGTATTCAAAGGTGTAAAAGGCAAGGACCTACATCCAAGATTACTCTGTCCAGCAAAGCCTTCATTTAGAATGGAAGGGCAGATAAAGTGCTTCCCAGACAAGGTAAAGCTAAAGGAGTTCATCATCACCAAGCCCTTACTATATGAAATGTTAAAGGGACTTACCTAAGAAATAGAAGAAAATCAAAACTACAAACAATAAAATGACAACAAACTCATAACTATCAACAACTGAACCTGAAAAACAAGAACAAACTAAGCAAACAACTAGAACAGGAACAGATTCACAGAAATAAAGATCACCTGGAGAGTTATCAGCAGGGAAGGGGAGGGGGGAGAATACGGGAAAAGGTACAGGGAATAAGCATAAACGGTAGGTACAAAATAGGAGGAGATTAAGAATAGTATGGGAAATGGAAAAGCCAAAAAACTTATATGTATGACCCATGGACATGAACAAGGCGGGGAATGATAGTGAGAGGTGGGGTACAGGGAGGAGTGAAGGGGGGGAAAATGGGACAACTATAATAGCATAATCAACAAAATATATTTAAAAAATCTGTGGCACACCAACAATATATATATATTTGCTAATCTGATTTTAAAAATAGGTATAATTTTGATCCATTCAACCTAACAGCTATTGTTGTGTTGTCTGTTGTCATTTTTTTATCTGACAATCTAAGGAAAAAGAAGTCAGTGCCGCTGACTAAATACATCAGTCACTGCATGTTTTAAAAATCTTGTGGCACACTGGTTGAATACTGCCAGCTTCAGGGAATGTTGTGGCTGGTTTGCTCTTGTATCCGGAGCACTAAAACTTTTCTTCAGATCAGCAATGTGGCTGCATCGCTTTCTAAAAATTTGTGTGTTCACTGGAGTAGCACTTTTAATTTCCTTCAAGAGCTTTTCCTTTGCATTCACAATTTGGCTAACTGGCACAAAAGGCCTAGCTTTTGGCCTTCCGCACCAAGCTTAATCATTCCTACCTTTTGATTTAAAGTAAAAGATGTGACTCTTCCATTCACTTGAACACTTCGAGGCCACTGTAGGGTTGGCCTGATTTCAACATAGCATCTTGGGGAACTGGGTGGCCCAAAGAAAGGGAAAGAGGGGGGGGAATGGCAAGTCCATGGATCATTCACAATACACCGTCTTATAAAAGGGCAGTTCTTGGTGCCCCAAAGCAATCACAGTAGTAACATCAAAAATCACTGATCACAGATCGCCATAGCCATTATGATAATAATGATAAAAGTTTGAAATACTGCAGGAATTACCAAAATGTGACACAGAAACACGAAGCAAGTGCATGCTGTTGGAAAACTGCCACCAATAAGCTTGCTCAGTGCAGAATTTCCACAAATCTTCAATCTATTAGAAATACATTATCTGCAAAGCACCATAAAATAAGGCATGCTGTATGCATCTCTATGTGAATGCACAGATCTTTCTGCTTCTAGTTAATAACCCTAAAATATTTTGTATGTTTTCTTCCGGGACTGTTAACTAGAAGCGGAAAGATTTGTGTGTCCTCTATACTCTGTCGCACTGATCTGTCTAAACCTGTGATAATTCCATATAATAACTTTATAGTATATTTTAATGTCTGTTATGGCAACTCCCTCCCCATGGTAGTCTTTTTCAAAATGTCTGTTATTTGTACACATCTTCTTTTCTAAATAAATTTTAGAATCGGCTTGTCAAGTTTAATTGTCAAAATCTTATTGAGCTGGTATACAATTCCTAAATTAAGTTGGTGAGGCTCCCCATTCATCATGTCTTCCTAACCAAGTTGAATATTACATACTCAATAAAGTTTAATAATTTTCTTTACAATATGGGTCTCACACATTTCCTGTTAAGTTTCACAATGCATATGTTTTACAGTTTTAAGACTGTTATGAGTGAACTTTCTTTTTAAGATATTCTCTCATTGGCTATTATGGGACAGAAAAACTATTATTTGTTCTTTTTAAATCTTCCATTGACTGCTTTACTGACCCTTTTAGTGGTAGCGTTTTCTTTTCCAGTAGGTTGTCTTGCATCTCATAAAATTTTTTTCATATTATTTTCAAGTATCAGTCATTTTGTCCTTTCCTTTCTAATGTTTTTCTTTCTTTTCCATATATTGCTTCATTAACTAGAACCAATGTGAATTCTAGTTTCCTCTACAGTGTGAATAGTAACTGGGATAGTAGGTATCCGTCTCTCTTACCTGCCTTTGTCAATATGCATCTAATATTTCAGTAATTAGTATGATGTATACTGTTTATCTCTGGTAGATGCCCTTTACCAAATTAAGGATGTTTCATTTGGATTATGATTACTAATATAATACTGAACACAATTTTGAAATCTCTGTAATTATAACCCTTTCAGTATTTCAAAAGTCATGTATTTGGGCCCTTTCTTTTATTTATTTTTTTAAACATAATTTTTTAAAGATTTTGTTTATTTATTTTTAGAGAGGAGAAAGGAAGGAGAGAGGGAGAGAAACACTGATGTGTGGTTGCCCCTGGCCCGCAACCCAAGCATGTGCCCTAGACTGGGAATCGAACCGGCAACCCTTCGGTTTGCAGGTCGGCAGCCACAGCAGCCAGGGCAGGCCCTTTCTTTTAGAATTGTTGGACATTTGTCTATTTGATTGCTTTATTTGAAGAATTAATTTCTTGATTCATTAAACCTATTTCTGCTTATTTTCTATTTTATTAATTTCTGGCTTAGCTTTGCCAATATTACTACTTGCTGTGAGTTTATTGTTTCTTTGTTTTTGATTTAAAAACTTAATTTACTTGTTCCTTTATTTTTACTGCTTTATAATCCATGGATTTAAGGCTATAAAATTTCCCCCGACTACTATTTTGTCCATATCTAAAAAATACAAAAAGCAGTGCTATAATTATTTGTTTATAAATAATTTGTGATTTGTTTCATTTGCACTTTAACCAGAGTCTTGAGATGAGTCATTTTAAACTTCTAAGTGGCCATATTTTGGGGCTATATCTTTGTTAATTTCTAATTTTATTGTAATAAGAACATTTTTTAATGTAAACTGTATCCTGTTGGGATGTTTTTCAATTCTTACTTGTGGCTAACCAATGAAGCAGTGACACAGGCACCGTACTGGGTATCTGAAAGAATGTTTAAAGTCTTTTGGGTAAAAAGTGTGACTGTGTGTTGTTTAAATCCCTGTTCTTTTCTAAAGCAGTGCCCCTTTGATCTTTGATCTCTGAGAAGCTGCTTTATTTGTCTTGCTTCATAGTACTTGCCTCAGTTCCTATTTTGTTTGTAATTAACATTGCTATCTACATTTCCATTTGTCTGCTGCCTTTTCTATCCTTTTATTTGCATCCTTTCCATGACGTTTGAAATGCACTCATCTCTTGTAAAGAGTATATAGTTAAATTAATTTACTCAATCTGAAAGTCTGTCTCTTTTTACATATAATTTTAAATTTTGTTTGTCCAAAGTGATACAAGAATGGGCTTTAAAAACCAATCTGTGCTGAAAGGTTTATAATGAAAAAACCAACAGTTATTTGTTTTACTCCTCCTACCCTTCCTCTTTGTAGAGCCAGCCACTTGTAACTCCTCTAGTCCCCATAGGTACCTGTCTACATTAATTAATATGTTTCTATAGCTATTTTTTGATTATCAGTCACAGGTCTCATGTATGCAATCATAACTATAACAGAAAAGAATTTAACTCTATCATCACAGGATACTCATCTGAACTCCCTTATTCTCTCAACATAATTATATCTCCTTTTTTAGTTAACAATGTCTGTACAGAGTGTGTAAGTTTCTGGTATTGTGAAGTCAAATAGTGTACTATGATTGATTGTATTCCCTTTCTTATATATTTTCCTCAAATCTCTACCTACCGTTTTATGTTTCACACCCTACTTGTCATTATCGCATTCAAAATTTTTTTCAAATACTTTCAGAGTAGTGCCTATTTTTCCAAAAGTAGCATATATTTTCCTCCCAGAGTACTCCCTGTTCATGTTCACTACATAATAATAACCCATTAGGTTGAATTAGGGAAATAGAAATTAAAACTACAATACAATATTACTACATGCCTATTACAATAGGAAAAACTTTAAATAGTAACAACAGCAATAAAGATGCAGAGAAATCAGATCATTCATACATTGCTGGTAGATGTGTAAAATAATATAGTTCCTCTAAAAAAGTTTAACAATTTCTTTAAAAAGTAAACTTGCAGTTATCATACATCCTATCAATTACACTAATGAATATTTATTATAGCAAAATAAAAACTATGTTCATATAAAAACCTCAACGCAATTATTGACAGCAGCTCTATTTTAATAACCAAAATCTGAAAATAATTCAGATGTCCATGAATTGGTGAGTAATTAAACAAATGGGTATATTCGCACCACAGACTACTGACTACTACTCAGCAATAAAAAAGAACAAATTATTGATCCACATAACAACTTAGATGAATCTCCACTGAATCATGCTGAGTGAAAAAGCCAATCCAAAAATGCTACATAAAGTATTATTCCATGTATATAACACTCTTGGGATAACGAAATTATATAGAAATAGAGAACAGATTAATGGTTACCAATGAAGTGGGAAATGGGTATTTATGGCTCACTTTTTTGTTTTCTAGCTAATGGATGTATTTTAAAATACTTTGTTTACTTTTTAAAGGATTTGGAGAGAAAACAGGTGGGCATGCATATGTGTCAGTTTAGCACCTTGATCCAATCTCCAAGTCACTTCTCCTTTTTCCCCAAACTGTATGCTCAGTAAACATGACCTAATGCTAATATTAGCCTCAGCCAACATACTTATGAAAGCATATCTGCTGTTTCAAGAAATTATGTAAGTCACCCAGGGACAAATATAAAACTCAGTTTTTATATCAGCTGGTGAAGGATTATTCCTGACACTGATTTCGTCTTCTTCCTGTTATATTTGGAAAATCATAGATCCATAAAGCAGTAAGTTTTTGGAATACATGAGTTTTTTCCTAAGGTATGAGTTCTTTGACGGCAGAAATCTTGCCCTCTCCTTTTTCACCTCACCTCCTGTATCCCAGGAGTACTGGTGGTCTTTCTGTTCTTAAAACATGTTCCCATCACAGGGCCTTTGCACGTGGCAATCCCTCTGCCTGAAACACTGCCTCTCCAACGCCCTGCCCACAGATTGCCCGGGTCTCTATTGAAGTCATTTCTTCAAAGGAGCATTTTCTAAGTATTTAATATCAGTCAAGCCTGTTGCAAGTTCTATCATGCCTCTCAACTTTTCTTCAAAGTAATTTTCACGATTTGCAGAAATCCATTTCTATGATATAGTTCTTTAAGCTGAAAAGACTTTATTACAGAACTTCTTAGTCTAATATCTAATATATCCAATAAGTTAATTCTTAAATTCAATTTGACCACCCCTGGATGCTTCGTGGGAATAATTTTTCATGGAACCCTGAGAACATTTAAAGTAGACATTCTCAAGCTAAGATGCACATTAGATTCACCTTGCTACATTAGATTCACCTTGCTACAGTCCCTTCCAAGACCAGTCAAACCTGAGTCTCTGCAGGGTAGGGACCCAGACACAGAAAACTTTCAAGAATTACTAGGTGACCCAACACAAAACTAGGCTGTGAACATGCTGTCGTGTTTTCAGTATCTGTCACTCCCATTAGACTGTAAGTCTCAGGTGAGCAGGAACTTTTTGTTCACTTTTGTATCCCTAGTACTCAGCACAGGGCTCAAATATATACATAGTAAGTACTCAATTAATTCATTGTGCATCACAATAAACACTATCAACACAGTCCCCTTGTTTATGGGACTTAGAGATTATTGGAGAACTTAAAGCTCACCAACATAAAATTCACTTCACTTCACAGCATAAAGAAAATATACAGCCTGTGTCACTGACTCAAAGTGTTGAGGCTGGAGTTTTTCACAGGCTTTGTCCAACAGCCTCTTTCATGGACTCTCACCTCTCATCCCTTTCCTGTATAAGTAGTCCACAGTTCTCTTCCCGGCCCCTCCCCTTGTCTTCAGTTTCATCCTTCGGCACTGTGCTGGCTCCTCCAAGCTCGCTGTCTTTAGCACACTTGCCACTGGAAAGTTTCTGCAAAGGTGATCACATCAGTGCTG